>DWNR01000125.1:0-25585 GCA_018250455.1 Polygonus leo | reverse complement strand
AGAAAGGATTTTTCGAAATTCTACCCCGAAGGGGTTTTCGACTTCTATGCGGACGAAGTCGCTGGCAAAGTCTAGTAAAATATAATCTGTCTCCTAAAAATCCGCTAGTTTCGGAAAGAAGCCCGGAAAAACATGCATACCTCAATTTTTATGTTAAATGCAACCATTAGATCAAGATCATTTTTTTTTGGTTTATGTCTAAGAAATTAAACAGAATGCTGACCTTTGTACAAGATTTCATATTCTTTAATGCCTTCATACTCTTCCCTGATCCGCGTCCCTTGCCCCATTTCTTACAACATCGATTCCCTCCAAATGAATTTTATTGCCGAAGGGTGCCACCCTCCGCCACGTGCAGTTATGTCGGCATTGTGCAGCGTTGCAAATCTCTCATGATTAAACCCATATACGATAGGGAAAAATACCTATGTATATGTACATATTTTTGTTTTGAATGAGAATGTAGGCGGAGAAGTAATAGTTTAGTGTTTAAAATTCTCAGATAGGGGTTCAGGAGTTCCTACGATTTTTTTGAATTTCGAAAATATATTTATCGTTAGATGAAAAACAATTATATCAACAGAATCTGTGTGTAAGTTAGTAGTCATCATCATTAATATAGTCCTATATTGTCCCATTGCTGGACACGAGATTTTTTTAAATAAAAAGGATTTAAGCGATATTACGTTCAAAGTTGATTGTAAATTATTCACGAGAATTGTATTAGTCGCCTCATCTATAATTTTACAATCGATGACGAAATTGTAGATTGCATCATTCAAATCTATCGAAAAAGATGACAAAACGCTTTAAAAATTCAAACTTTTGGTATTGACTAATAAAAAGAAAAGTAAAATTAGCAATGAAGATCAATCGGTAAACGTAACTATACAAAAGTTCACGAGAGTGCACATTAGAATCAGCGAGGTGGCCGCCCCGTCGATAAACAAAAGAAAATCGGACCCGTAGAACCAGCGGCTTCCAGTACCCGTCCTTACTTGCACACGTTGTCACCCCGACAGGCTCACAGTGGCCCAACGACCAACAATCAACACAAACACACACAAGCCCAGCCATACACGTCGCAACTTGCACAGGCTGTAAGTTTTGTTGTGCCCTCGCTCATTCGTCCGCCGGCAGTCGAACACAGCGCGCGTGCCGCTCGCGTTTCTATCGAGTTCAGTGAACGTGTTGTGCTTATGAACAGTCAAGATGGTGCGAAGCCTGTCGCAGTGGACGAAGACCCTGAGCTTCCCGGCTAGGTTGTCGCCTAACCGCACCTCCAAGGAGAGCGTGGTCAACGTCCAGCCGAGCTCCCCTGGCGTGTCTCCTACACCGAGCGCCTCATCCCTCCCGCAAGGCTCCGACAAAACTATTTCGCCAATCCCGATCACCGAGATCAGCCAAATTGTAAGTCCCTCGGAATTGAAATGCCCTGCCGGTGCAGCTGCATAGCGCATTGCTATGCATACAAATGCTTTCTTAGTTTACCATTGACATTTGTTTAAATTCTTTAAGGTTCGTAGTATTCTTAAAATTGAATATTTCTAGTGACCAACTTAGTCTAACGTCTTTTGTAGACATTTCGTAATTTATTGCTAAAATTAGTGGCTATTCATGAATAGAAATGACCGGATGATTTCTGTGTTTTATGAATTAAGCTGTTCTAATCTTTAATCTTTATGTATTTTATAACATGTCTAGATATTATTTTTTACATCATGCATATTACAGGTGATCGCAATTTCCAATTGCAATACTTTTAGTTCCGTTTCTTATTGCACCATAACAATAATGTCAACGATCACCTGCTTTGCTGATTATACAATAATGTAACAAACTGCTTACATTATGAAATGCCTTAATCATTATTTTATTGCATTTCTATGGATAGCATTGTTTTGATTTGGATAATAATTGGGCTCATTTTCCAAAACAGTTACAATGTTTATAAACAGAATACCAGAACGAAAGTGTACTTTATCCCTAAAAGATGGCACAGTTAGATCTAACTGCTTTCCCATAAAAGACGACAAAATACGTGTCCAAAATGTGAACGGACCAAACGCCATATTAGCGGTCCATTAAACTGCTGCTGAAAGGAAATGAACGATACGTGTTTTGTTTTCCATTGACACTACTTAAGACACTTGCGAATGGTGTACATTGACGGCTGCGTTCGAGGTACGAATCGCTTGAAGGTTAAAAAAGATCAATGGACGAGTCGTTTGCGGCATTGTAGTGAGGTGTATGTTGCCTTGGTACGGGGAAGCCGGTGCGCTCGCGCAGACACCGTTATGTATGTCCCCATTGCACTCACCTTGGCAAGGCCGCGACAAGATGCGAGTTTTTGCAAGATAGCACGTGACTTTCACCTTTTGAGATGCCTTTCTAAAAGCTGAAGATCGTTTCGACTTGTTTTAGGTCTAGATCTTCGGCTGAAACTAGAAACACCTCAAACATTTCACCTTTTAACTCTTTAATTCCTTTTATGATCTCATTAATGATGATTGACATGAATTGTCGTTTGTAATTGTTATTTTAATGTAATCATGTTTGGTCTTGACCTCTTATGATGACTTATGATCAAGTCGTAGAAATAGTGTCGCGTCACAAAAATTAGATATTAATAAAGGAGGTAAGGGAAATGTCATTCATTTGTTTATATAAAATTTCAATAACTTTATGATATTCTGTCGTTTTTTTTTTCTCTACCGTTTGGACCTAAACAAGATAATAATGTATGTATTGAAAAAAATGTAATTACTTAGAAAGTCAGTTTAGTTAGTATTAAACTTAATTATGTCTCGGCTATAAATAATGCTATTCATGGTAAAAGATTTTTCGCAATGGCTAATAAAATACTTATTATCGCAAGCGTCCCGAATTTTACACGTTCAAAACGCCAAGTTACCACATGAACTCAGCGGGTTGTAAATTAAGAAACTCGTAATAAAATAAAGTTTCATTTGTAATCGTAAAAGAAAGCCATCAATATCGGCCACGCAGCCATTTTGGATTTATAGCACGCGTCGGTGTTGTTGGTTTGACAGATTTTAAATTCAAAAACTCATTTAACGTTCCGTACGTCATTTATTGGCGGTAAATAATTCTCGATGCGAATTCCTTTGCCGTAATGTTCGAGAGGGGAGGAATGCGGACTGCGTTCGATTGCTACAGCATACATTGTTGGACTCCGTTAAGTTTGCTTACGGCAAGGAAAGGCAAGAACAGACCGTTTATTGTCAAATGCTCGGTTAAAGTATACACACACTCGTTATATTCAGACTCAATAGCAACAAAACTCATTTTAATAACATAAATGGTATTGGAAACGTCGAGATGCTCTTTCCATATGTATCGTAATCACGCAAGCGCTAATGGATGTCGCTGCCGCAGCTAAGCTTTCTCGTTTTGCTCCCGCTTCTTAATCAGTCAACATGATTGGCGTGGGTAATTACTTTGCTTTGTCTGTAAACTATTTTATTAGAATATTGTATGGGCCTCTAAATTTTTTTTTTTTATTTTGCACCTACTTGTGCACACGTGGTTTATCATTTACCAAGACCCAAAAAAAGAAAAAACTACCTAAATAAAATAGATGAAATTTTATTAATAATACGCTAGCAACCATTTGATTTTTACTATTAACACCTACATTGTAAATTTATCCAATTTCTGCAAATATAAATTTGCATTTTCAAAAAATTTCAGACTTAGCAACAATTTCTTTGTCAAGAAATTCGCCAATATGTAACTCCTGGGTTACCATGCGGTCATATTTATTAGGTATTTTATTGTGTCTGTGGCGGAACGAACATCTGCGTGTCAAATTCCTCGATGCCATGTGCAAGCTACTGGTGGGAAGCGAACCGTGCACACATGAGCGTTGAAAAAAGTGTACATTTAAAAATGGAATAACTCTAGTTGATGTTAGGCGCGCTCCTATTCGGACAATAGTGGCCTGTTCAAATGTCAGATTATATTTTTAGTCTGTACCTTATTTTTTTTGTATTGCTTTTGGACGATTTGGCAGCAATGTTTACGGATATAAATCCATAGATTTGGGCGCATGTTTACGTTTCAGTTCATCTTATCATAATCATAAAGATAAATGCAACTAAATATCGGATATCGAGCAACAGATTGTGCCAGATCCGTGTTTAGATTTGATAGAAGTAGGTTAGCCACACATCAGTAAAGTTTTATGTTTGTAATAAAAGAAACGTTGCTATTAGATTTTACACTTCCTACATTGCGGTGAGTTATGGCTTTTGAAAGAAACCTACAAATCAAATAGTGAAATTTGGAAATTTTATTTATACCTCTTTGTAAATCATGAATGTAAAAAAGGTTTAGTTAACACAAGAAAAGTGTTATGTTTAGTATTTTTTTTATTTAAACCAAAACAAGGAATATTTTTATCGAATCTCTTGACTACCTGTTTCACTTAACACATATACAGTAAAACATTATGCAATTTATTTATTGTGAAATAAGTTTTAAATAGAATTTTTGGGCATTTCCGATGGCAGGGCAATATAATAAACAATACCGTAATATGGGACCTTTTCTATACTTACATTATTTTAATTATAATGAACATTACATCTATATTGTGAATTGAAAGTGCTTTTAAATGTCCATGTTTTAATTCAAACGTTTTTAGGTGTTAGTAGAATGTTCATGTTTCAATTTATCCGAACATGACTTTCTTTTCACACCTACTTATTATCTTTCGAACGGAAAACGCCAAAAAGGTTTTACTGTACAAGACCCCATAATGTGGGGTCTAACATTGAATGTGTGGCATAAAAGGAAGAGGGGTCGGCGTTTTTGTAACGTCAGCTGTTACTTGTTGTGGAACCCGATCCTCAGCCCATTGAAATTGTAAATAATGAAATATTTTAGCTTAAAGCTGTAAGTATAGACATTTTTTCCAAGTACCACGTTTTGTGCATTGATATTTATTACAGTGTGGACACTCTGCAAAGATTGTTCATTGTTCATTTGATTTTGATGTTGAAAATCGTGAAGGTACTCAAACTGACTGAATTTGACTATAAAGATTTCATCGCTGATATCAAAATCAAGAGTAAATCATTTCTCTTCTGTTTCATTTTCCAATATATCTTACATATAGAATACGAACGGCCATGACCATTAACCATCAGGTGAGATGAATGCTCTTTAGCTTCTTCTGTACTGTTTAAAATGATACCTAGCCTTATTTAAGTACCGACCTAAAATATTTCCCCAGACGCTCCATAACAGAGCCATCTTTTAGAAATGCTAAGTGACCTCGTTATTATAAAATATTATTGTTATGTTCCAATTAAAAGCAGATGCTTATAGTCGTTTAATGTCTTGTAATAGAAAAGGTGCTTACTAAGCGGAATGTGACCAGCTTGCTGTTAGAATCAATTAAATTAATATGAAAATTGCTTGCAGCCTAGCGCATAAATTTTATACAATTTAGTAACTTATATTCTATCTTATCTCGTAGGTAATAAATAGGCTGTTATATTAGTAGTAAGTTGGTCTGCCAGTCTTCGAGAGTAACACGCATCTGCAATATTATACGTTATCGTATAAAGGTAATAAAGTCCACCAGTCCACCTGATGGTAAGTGGTCACTGCCGCCCATGGACATTAGTAATCATCCCCAACTGCGATTGAATTGTTCCTGAGATTGACCCCAGATGCGCTGTTACCCTTGAGGACTAAGTTCGCCTCGTTCGTAAATATAACCGGCAACTATGCCTCTCCAAACCAAAACACAAGAATTGCTTCACGAAGGATTATGAGGGTGGCGGTAGTATCGGGGAGATATCTTCGAACTTCACAAGTACTCCCATCTGGTTATACTGCGCATAAAATAGGCATATGTAAGGCTGCAGACTGATCCACGAAACGTGGTTGTACATTACGAAAGAAAAAGTTGAACTAGGACGAAAAAATGTTACTGCATGAGGCCGACCAAGTACCTTGATACTAAATACATTTCATACGCATTTCGTACGCTTTAAGTGTAGGAGTATGACTGTCCCTCCACATTGATGTATAAAGAGTACTTAATAGTACTACTTACTAGAAGCGTACTCTATAACATTAACTATGTTGAGGTGATGTCGTCTACCTTGACTCACACGCTTATTAGACGTCCATCCGCCGTGTTATGTATTTCCAGACGTATTTTAAAGTTACCTACTCTAAGGAATTATGACTTGGAATGTACCAAGAAAATGAATGACCACCATATGCAAATTTATTAACAAAAATGTAAATATTCCCTAAAAGTAATTTTATGTCTTATGTCGTAGATGGAATTCTTTTTCTTTTTAATTAGTTCGTTAATCCTGTTTGTCTCAGAAACAATATGCTTGGTGTGTATTATAGAATTATTACCTTTCCGATAATGAATATGAATTGTAAATAAAGACTCCTTACTCGATCGATACTTCAGTTCTAATTTATGCAAATAGCACGTATGTAACTACAGAAAAAGCGTGTCTTAAAATATTGCAATGCAAAAGTTTTCATGAATTCTGCGTAAAAGTTTCGCGCGCTTTTTAATCTGTGTCAATTTCTTTCATTTCTTTTTATTGGCAACAGCGCTATTAGTAACAGCGATCGACGCTAAACTGCCAGTATACTCGTTACCCGTCGAGTATCAGATAACAGGAACGGATATGACATGTGATACCGAATAATATTTGTTTTGTTAGTTTAAGATATCGAAGTATGGGCAGCCCGCGATGGGCAGGGTACGGATGCTTGCAAAAAAAGAGATTTTGAACAGATAAAAAACATATCCGGACGTTCCAATATGAATAAAGGCAAAGGATGTCGAGATAATGCCTACACGTAATATTTATTGCCTGCGTGATGTAATTTGAAGAACTTTTAAAAATCCTTATGGGTAATTAACAATAATTATGAATGCCTCTTAAAAGTGGTTTATTTTTAAAATGCCACACTTTAAAGGAAATTTGTTATTAGCAAATACCCAACGAGTAACTCGTCATTTTTAATAATGTACTTGAATGCTGTTTCGATTAAAATATTTGTAGGTATATTATCAGTACCAAAACGAAAATAAATTAAAAATTAAGAAACGGGGACATGAAAAATTGTAAGTTGTAAATACGACGCACCTTTCAATTATCAAGACTTTAAACATGGCTCGTCGAAATAATGAATTAAGTACCGATGTTCGAAATTTGTAAATTCCAATAGGCACCTGCGCAGGCGCAGATGTTGGTGCCATTAACGGAAAGTTTGGGAGATTTAATGCACGCGCACGCACGAGGCAACAGCTGACGGTTGCATCGAAAAAATCAAAAAAATCTTACCTGAGTTAAGGTTGAGATGAAACAGCTGGCACATTTCGTAATTTCCATCGATCAGCTGATGTCGGTACGGTAGTTCCGTATAATACGACAATGGAAAATGAAATTGGAAACGATTGTTTTTTTTTCGTCAAACGTTTCGAACGTTGCATTGTGCATTTTTAAAACAGCTGCTGTTTTTAGTAAGGGTTTATAAATAATTGGGTTTAATTTAATTCAATTATTAAACTCCTACAAAAGTTTTTCTGTAAAATTCAACCAAGTTAGACTAGTAGTAGACCTAACTAAGAAGAGTATAGAAAAGTGTATTTTTAAAGCGGAAATCTTCATATTTTCTAAGCTCTGGTAACGATTATGTAAGAAACAAATCATGAAGAAAATAATAACGCAATCTTATTTTAGAAGGACCTTAACATACTTAAACAAGTCAACCGAAAAATCAATAAATGTTACTCTCCACATCAGCCCATTACATTCTAAAAGCTACATACGATACACAATGGATTCTTGTAAAAACTGAATACTCTAGTGAGTCAAAGAGTACTTGAGTTTATTTATGAAAGGGCCAAACAAAGGCCAGGCATCTGCTCTATGTCTCGTTGTTTATAGAACTTGTCCGTCCTTTGATACAGCACGCTTAGAACTATTCTGGTTCGTCCTAGATCCTCGATGTAGTCGTCAATACATAAACAATAACAGAACGGTTAATAGCTTGCGTGATAATTTTTATGGGTTTTTTACGCTTGGGGAGATAAAAGAACTGCCGTCTACTAGCTGCTTATTAATATTAATGCTTAGAAGTTTTTTATTAAACAGAAGTAAATCTTAGTCCTCAGGAAGTAACGCGGCTGTGGTCAACCTCAGATATCATTATATTGTACTAGGGAATGATTAGTAATGTCCATCGACGGCAGGGACCACTTATCATTAACTGTATACTCATTTGCTTACTTTATTCGACACAAAAAGTAGCATATGCCTGGAAAAAGGTAAATCAAGATGTAGTTCATCTTATAAAATTGTCATCAATAGGTATCGATTAGATACCTTATAAAATAGTACAGGATATCTGGTACAATATAAAGACTATTCAATTTCTATACCGCTATTGAAGATTATATTGGTCGAGTTCGAGCCTACAATACCATTTAAACAATTCAGTAGCATAAATGCTTGGATCAAAGATACCTCAGGTAGCATAACCACTACCAGCGTACCGACAATGACAACCTTAAAATCCATTCCTTGGATAAATAAAAAATACAGCACTGTTACTCCCATACGTATGTTCCTTAATTATACAACACACGTATTTAAATGTGCTTTTTAAAATGTAATGCCGTGATAGGTTTGAACTTGACTTCCGGAATAAAAATCCAACGACAGCTATGAGTTTTAAGGTCAGTTTATTTAAACTTTTGATGTCGTAGTAGGCACATGTTGTCTAGTATGTCTGTCTTCTCGGCAACATTGAAAATGGGACAACTGCCAAAATTGTCGTGGTTTAAAATTTGAGTGATTTAGATACATTTCACAGAATTATCCCCACATATAAATTGGTTTTCAACCATAATCGCTTAAAAAAGTAATAGTTCTTAAAATAAAACCGTAAAAGGGTTAATCCATCGATCCCCATGACCATTAAAGTGTACTATAATTATGGCCCAATAAATTGTATCTTCATTCTTCAACATATCATTTCATGCGAACATAAAGTTTTGAATCCCAGCAATCATTCAAAAATTCTGATTTAATTACATGAAAATTACAGTTAAAACTTTTCAATTCTTTTCATAGTGGCCATCTTAGCTGCGTTCAAGATACATAATTATCGGTTACAGATTAAAAAGGGATTAATAGGTTTAAAAAGTTTAACTCAATTGTAAGGCTTTGTTACAATTAAGGCTCGTTAGATGATTCTATGAAGTGATTGATGAAGATTAATAAGTTGTTATATACGTCTTTAGGGATGTCTTTTTTCTTTAATTGACATTACTATCATTGACCGACATCCACTAAAATTAGACTAATCCTATTGAATAGAAATATAACTTTTATGTAGATGTATTAAACTTAAAATAAAAGATACTGGTTTCCTTTCTACAATTTGTTAATAAGTAAATCTATGTACAGCAAGCGAAGTCCACTCACCCCTATAACCACACCCCCATTTCCATTAGCGTACTAATAGATCCTCGTTAGAATAGTTTAATAATATAAAAACATCTACATAATGACAAAGAGATAACATCGACATGCAACGTCCAAATTGGAGATTTGTCCATCTGATAACTAATTAACTGAATTAAAAACTTTCGTGATCATTTAGTTTCATATTATCATTTCATTTCAATTTATTTCATTCATAATTAAAGAACACATTAATGTTGTCTATGGAAAGAATAAAAAATGTCTTTGTTCTCGATTGTGCAACATTTTACATATTGATATGATCAATGTTTTTATATTTAATAATTTGTTTCTGTTTCAAAATAATTCTAATAAGCATTTACGTTTCTTTAGAATAACAAAAGTATATTCAATTATTAGCTATTTATACATAGTGATCACACAACATTTTACGACATATTTATTATGCCGTTATGTCTCGTCTGATTCATATGTACAAAAAAACTTATTGGATAATCCAATGGTTCTCGTGTCTCCAACACAATGAAACTGAATCTATAATAAGTAATATTGACGCTCAATTGACCGGACGCGGAGCCATATTTACGAATCAATCGCGTGTCGAATATTCGACCGCAATGAATTTCCGGTGTCCTTCGGGTTAACCGCACTTGCTAATTTACATATGAACTTTTGGTAAGAAAATTACTTTGTCTTATTAAATATTGCTTATAATTGTGTCGTAAAAAGCAAAACATTACCAAGAAAAGATATGTGAAGTTGAAGGATATTTTCCATTATCATTCAGTTGTTCCTAAATGTATAGTGAATTAGGTATAAGTATTGTAGACTTAGGATTAATTTGTTTCATAATACTTTATAATACTTGACACCAAGTTTAACCCTAAAATAAGAAGAACACAATGACACTAACGACAAGTACAGAAACTAAAATTTGATTAAATAACATTATAAAATTATGGCAAAACTATAGGGAGGACCTATAGTTTTGTTTTGAAGAAGAGGAACGATTGCACAATGTTATGAGAAAACTTAAGCTAAATAATTAATATATAATACTTATGTATTACACATTAGACAAATTACATACGAGTGACAATTTTTAAACAAAACAAAACAAGTAGCACAGATAAAAAATGTACAACATTATAACTTAGATACCTACTTACAATACGTTTATAATCTGTGGGAAAATCTCTCAACCGTGGCGACGTACACTTGAATTAGTGATTGTCCAGTCCCGGCACTAAATTCTTTGTGTGATTAAGTGATATTAGATTTACCGTCTTCATTTTATAGCAGTTAAATGCTATTGTAAGGAAGTTCTATTGTACCATTTCATTGCTTGTTAATGGGACTCTTTTTATAAGTGTACACAGAAATAGAGTATCATTACTTAGATTTAAACTGTTGGTAACTGTAGATGTTATTTTTATGTTAATTGAAAGAAAAATAAAGCCTACGATTATCAACTTTCAGGGGATAATAGTTTCGTACGAAATCTATCATCCAAAATAAGCCGTTCGTGCCATTTAATGGTGATTTGAATTGGGTCACATAGAACTAAGTAAAGCAAATGTACTTTAAAATGGTTTTATAAGTTAACCAGGAAAAAATCATATTCGATTTACAACTGATTGGTGTATATCGTGTATTGGAGGTTTAAATAAATAAATTTCGCGTTAATCATTAGCAACGCGCAGATCGGATTGTGGGAGAGTCCATCGCGGTCGAGTTTAGTCATCGTTTTGTAATGCGCACGCGCATCGATTCCTTAATTTACCGGCTTGCCTTTCGGCCGTTTGCCTGAATACATAATCGTTTAAAACAAATTCACTCGCGGTTTTAAATCGTGCAGCATGACATGGTTCACATGGTATTATAAATTTTAATATAAATTCTAAAAGCAAATCTGAAAATATAATTGGTAAGGCCTCAAAAGGAATAGTTTCCTAAATTGACAACAAGTTTCTATTAAGGAAGGCTTATTTATATCTACTTAATAAAATTTAGACTTAGAGATTACAACGTTTAATCTTAATTTTAATCTAATTTTGATTTTTTGAATTCACGGAAGAATTTTCAAAAGGTCATCACTAAAAAAAAACAAATAAGGGTTAACAATCTGTAATCCATATCATTATAAACCAACCTAACTTTTATCCAGACTATTGTAATGAAAATAAATAAAAACTTGAAATTTTACTCATAATTCGTACGATCAAGTCCAAGTAAAATGTACGTTGGGTACCCAATTAAAAACGTTGCGTTGTGGTCTTCTTAACTTAACAGGGATCACGTTTCCTTGTTTAGTTCCACGCGTTTGTGTAATCTGACCGAGGCCCGTTAATCACGCAAAAACCAACAAACCTGAAGCTCGGATTCTGTATGTTGATAGAAACCGTACGGTACCATAAATGTAAACATAATATTATGACACAAATCGATGTTGCGGTGTTGCAAGATGCAAAACTGCTAACAGTACGCGACCTTGTCTCAAAAACCAAAGGACACTTTTTAACGTGTTATCAAACGTGTAATCTATGATTTCTGTTATTCAAATCGACTTGAGGTGAGGAGTTATTGACCTTTTTTAATTCGAATCGGTGAATGTTCTAGAGCTGTAAATGCGAAGAACACTACCAGGCGTGTAAAATCACAACGATTTCAATGCCGTAGCCAAACGTTTCCCAAAAACAACTAACGCCTCGCATCTCGGCAGGTAATTACATCCGCCAGTTTTTTCTATGTCCAAAGCTGTCGCATTTGTATCGCCATTGTAATCAGCGACCGTTGAAAGCGGCCTTGACTTGTACATAATATTAAAATTAAGCGCCCCGAGCGCAGCGATCATCGAATATTTCGCAAATGACTACTGGCAACCCCGAATAAACGTCCCGATATAAACTATCCTTTTATTCTTCGGTCGTTCCCACGGACGACCGTGCACTTTGTTTTGTTTCAAAAAAAGAACGCGCATCCGTGCCTCAGGCGCAAAGGAGCTCAGAAATAAAGTCAATGCTTTCATTTGATAGTCGTTTGATTGCTGGGTGTGAGCACTCTATCATTACCGAATATTATCTGTTGTTCCACTGATGCGTAAGCACTTTTTGACGTGTGTAAGTAGCGTGATTTATCACGCTGGTTAGACGAGTCTCTCCAAATTGTTCGTAGCAATCGTAGTCCATATGGCGTCTACTTCTGTTTCGATTAAGTACCCACCATTTTTCTCCGGCCTCGTCTCGTTCCATTTTCGAAATTAACGTCAGACGTTTTGTTTTCTTTTTCTATGTTCTCCGTGGCACGCTTGAGTCATAGTGACATCTATAATATTTTTGTTTTTTAAATTAATGTTGTTGTAAATGTTTATGATGTTGTCATGCCAGATAAAAATATAATAAAAATAGCATATTTTTCTGCTCAAAGCGTCGCGAAACCACAACATGCAGCTTGATTACCAACACTGTAGGAAGTGGATTTTGCAAGCCTACTTTTGGAACCGGTTTCGTGCGACTGAGATTCGCTTTACGTCGCCGATGTGAAACTGTTGTGACCCTTATGTTGTCCATATGTGGTTTAATGTCTTCTATTAAAGTCTACATCATTTGTGTTGTATTTGCAATACGTATTTTATTTTTCGACAACATTAATGTTGGATCCAACAAAAATGTATAAACATAATTGTCTATGTTTTTATTGTTGCTACGAGAGATTTAACGACAAATAATGTTAATTACAAATGTAGAAGTTTATCTAACATTATCATTTAACAGACCTTGTAACTATTTATGACCAAATTAAAACGAACATTAGTTTATTTTATCTTGTCACAAGATTTCAAAATATATTTAATTATCGGTCGGCAGCGCGCACTTATTGTAATTATGTATGCACTGCACATAAGTGACTATTTGAAATAAAATAATATGACTACATAATAATTTAAAAAGAATTAATTGCGTTTAATTTGTACATACTCGCATATTTTTCTTGCATTTGCTCCACTAATATCGGGTGATTACAACATTGCAATTAGTTTTAATGTGCAAATATGATAAAAATAATGTTGCCATATGCTACATGCAATCAGTTTTTGAAGGAAAAGTATTTCCATAATATATAAGTATTTCCATAATATATAACTTATTTGACTTTTAGCTTTATAAACTCAATGGATAAATTATTATTAATGATAATTGATTTAACGGCTTAAAATATTAATGAGTTACTTGTTAATTATTGTCTATATATGGATATGACAGGTCATCAGGCGGTTGGGTAGGCGTAGGTGTTAGGTGTGGCAACCTTGGCTAGACAAAGTTGACTAATTTCTCTGCCACTCTTTAGCGAGACATTGACATGTAGTTACGTGCCGAAAATTAAAAAAAAAATGTTTATTGTTTATTATAATCTGTGAAAATTATTTTACAGTTTCAATAAAGGTTCAATTTTAATTTTTAACTCATTCATCTTTTGACAAATATAATGCTATTGTATGAATAATAAGTGTTTAAAATGATTTATGTGGATTTTTTGTATGAACTTCTAGAGGTGAGCATTTTCATTTTATTGTTTTACTTTATAAAAAAATAACATACATATTTACGTACTTCAAAATTGATGTAAAACTGTTTCTATCCAAGCGCCTAACAATATATACTTACATATAACACAGCTCACATCTTATATTTGACTTATCTTAAATTCTTTAACGTATTATTATCGCGAGGCTTAAATTGCTTTCATTTATTAGGTGAAATTCTCGGAAGGAACAAGTTATAGGTATACCTACCGCCTATTTAAATACCTTTTAAACCTTTTTAAACCTTAGAGATAGATTGATTGAGAATATAATTATTTTTTTTAAAAACATGAATGCAAATTATAGAGTAAAAATTTAATTCATTAAAAATATATTTAATAAAACATATTTATAAATTATATTAATGAAATATTGCTATAATTTTGTGTATTTTATGTATCACAAGGCACGTAAGTTTGTTTACAAGTTACTTACGAGGGTTTCTTTACCTTTTTATATTTTGTTAAATAGTTAAAGGTTCCAAATATTTTGATTAATTCAAAATCTTTAGTTAATAATCTTTATGGACCCTTCCTTCCTTTGTTTCTACAAAAAGTCCTTAACCCTCCAACCGCCGACAGGTTGGTATTAAACATGTCCGAACTTGTAACAACAGCCATCGTGTCTACGAATTTTTAATGAGTTCGACCGAACTAACTGTCTGAGCTTATAGCATTAAAGCCATATTTAAACAAATGAGTTTCTGTAAAAGGATTTCTTGATACATCCCGTTAGGTTATAAACTTATGATCAATAATCGTTTTGAAATAGATTCAGAAATTACTTGAATTTGTAGACAACCTTGATATTGGTTATAAAATTATTATATCAAATCAAATCATTCCTCTTATTTAAGATTTGTAATTTTCTTTAGTTATTTAATTGTCAATTATATTTAATAACTTAGTTTTATTAGGTAGGTACATATCGCATTGAAATGTGTGCTCATGGTTTTTGGTTTACCGAGCTCTTATACAAAATATAGGATTACGTAATATACAGCAGACATTAATTGAAAGTAACAAACTAAAACACAAAAAAACAAGCAAAACACATTACTGAGATTGATAAGCGTCATGCAAGAAGTAGCATGTGACCGGAGGTTACTCCAATTGGGACATATTTAGTACTCCAATTGGGTCTTCATTTTTGGTGTCATCTTTTTTTTATGTAACATTATTAGTTCTTATAATTACTTGGCTAATATTTTGTATGCTGTATGGGTAAGCTTAAGCTTACTTTATTGTAAAACCAGCTCACGCAAATGTAAACATAAATCATTATTATACTCTGACAGTAACTTAAGCCATTGAAACCTATCACTATCTACTTACCGTATCTTAATACTTAAGTAATATTCACTTTGAGCGGGAAAGTAGCATCAATTTGCGTTTATCTATAATATTGGTCTAATAAACGCACTGAATAGTCGAATGTAAACCGAGCATGGTTACCACAGAATAAATTGAAAGAGAAGGGTTATTTTATTCGAATTGACAGTTGTTGCAGGCCAAGTTTAAATTTTTTTAATTGATGAAATCGTACATGAAATCCTGCAAGATCTCTTTTGGCGAAAGGACAATGAAGAGCATATATCGGAATGATTATTTGTTACGAAGAGGTTATACTTTTTGTAAATTTTAAGCCTTTAGCTCTAATTGATTCGGTGTATCATCTTTAGACAAAATTGTCTCCAACTTTACTGCATGTACTTTCTGTTTCTTCTGACCTTCTGTTCTGTAACTTGGCTATGACAACAGACGGACAAGTTGCAATATTATTGCAACACTGAAATAGGCATTGGTAGAACAGGATTGTATTAGGTATTAAATGTAGGCAGTTCAGTATAACGCACAGGCGACTTACGCAAAACCTAGAAATCCACTTTGGGCATGTTGTCAATTGATGGTTTCCTACGTAGATACGTAATGCGATGCGAGATTTCACTTTCTAAAATGTTATGACCAGTAGGAAATTTTATTCCTTCGAATGTTAAGGGTTAAAGTAAATATTTTTTATTTTGAGATTTATTATAATTCATTCTTTTGAAGGAGTAATAGTTTGTAGAAATTTGTTTTCTCCCCTAATTTTACACCTTGTTCTACCAAATGCTCATTAAGCATTTTTCATAACATAACAAAAACAAATATACCTACTCAGTTGAATTCTCGATATGTTTTTCTATTTCTAAAAGTCGGTAAACTAAAAAATCAATGCGTTATCTTATTACCTACAAACTTAGAAGAGTTGCTTTCAATCAGCGAATATTTTAAA
Source organism: Polygonus leo (assembly GCA_018250455.1). Lineage (NCBI taxonomy): Eukaryota > Metazoa > Arthropoda > Insecta > Lepidoptera > Hesperiidae > Polygonus > Polygonus leo. The sequence goes on along the minus strand of DWNR01000125.1, from coordinate 9,226 downwards.
TAATAAACAGCTATATCTTTGCTTACATTTTATTTATAGGCCCACAACACGATTTGGCGATTGTAAAAGAAATTAGCACCTCCAAAACTGTTAACAAACGCTGTATCATTGCGAAAATTACTACAAAACTTTACAATCTTTATTACCACCATGTGTGGGAAAGTACCTAAATAGACCGTTGTAGCCGAATTAAACAATCTGGTTAGTTAACTGAATCACTTAACTTCACTGCCGCAGTTCTCACAGACTATCAGGGGTACTTAATCGTTATTATGGGTTTAAGCTGTTTCTTTGGAAATTTGAACGAGGCCCGGTTTTTTTTTTCTTCTGTTGAGCACGCGCAGCCGGCGGATTTGTATGGCGGCAGAAATTTCTATCATAAGCTTGTGATATTTATTTTCATAGGAAATTCTCAGGTACAACATCAGCTTTGGGAGGTTTCTGGGCCCATTTTTAATTTTATTGTATGACATATTCATTTAACTAACCGGGAGCATCCGATATTGTCTCTAGAATATAGCTATTTTTATTGCATCATATTTAATGTCTTTAATAAATATTAAGAAGCAGTGACAAGAAAAATTTACAGTCTCTCAAACAGATTTTACAAATCCCAGGCGCTCTCGTAAGAGTTTTGGAAGTTATGTTCGTATTAGGAATTAATCATCTCCTTTTTCGTAAAGGGCAATATGTTGCGGAAACCCGACAGTATTAAAAAAAAGCATTAAACGCTGAATTTAGTATATTTGATGATAGATTACTTTAAGTCACTAACGGTCGGTTTCAATAACTTACTATATCCTTAACTGAAGATTTACCTGTCACTGTCTTTTACATTGTAAACAACAAAGACAGGTATACTTTAAATCTCCAGTAACAGATTATAGTAAGTTATTGAAACCGGCCGTAAGTAAATTACTTTAAAGTTTTTTCAAACATCCCATCTTAATGTGCTTCTGTTAATAACCAGAATAGGATACGAGACTGCATTATCTCAGTTCATGAGCTGTCAATTTATCAATGAATTATCTTTCACTGCAATCATAGCAACTGACATGCGCATGCGCATCCAGTGATAAGATGGCGCCACTTCCGGCAGGAGGCTGCGATATCCGGTCAACAAACGCTAGTTAGTTAACGCAAATAGTTACTGAGAATAGTAATATGATAGATGATAATGTAACTAATTTTGAATAAAGAAAGACATTTCTAAATAGTTTGATAACGTATCGAAATACGACCTACTAATTGCCAGGGTATAGAACTAGATTCGCCAAAGTGAAGTGAAGATTAGTGGTGGGTACCACCATCTTTATCCTCCAAATCTTATCTTCAGATGGAGAGCGTGGTTGCCGGACTGGTTTAGACATAACTCACATCTTAGTCAAGAAGCAACGTAGCAAGCACACCTGTTAGTAACAAGTGTCTGCTATCCATTACGAATGTGGATACCCCTTCCTACGTTAGTCATATTCGCAAATGCGCGGCTATTAATGACGAACATATAAATAACTGCTACGTTGCGGAAATATGAATACGATTGGTAACTGATTAAAGATTAGTAATTGATAAATGTAAAATTTGTCTTGTAAAGATCGTTTGAATCTTTATATACGAGTATATTTTGATGTTGACAAGCGTCTTGCTCGTCGTGTTCTCAATTTACATATTAGTTTATTGTAAATACCCATATTTAATATATCCCATATATCCCTAAGTAGGCTGGTTATAATGAATGTACAATTATGAATCACTAATTATTCGCTTTGCAACACGGATAACGGTGCAGTGGTTAGTGACCACTGGGTGCTTCGAAGAATATCTAACATTAGTCATTAGACCTTACGTCTACACTTCAGGTCTTATTCCAGTAGCCGCTTTAACTATATGTATTATATACCTACGGATAATAATTGAATAAATCTTTGTACCTATTTTTTGTCCCATAAGCGAACAAAAATCCATGTTTGAAATTAAGGGATTGGTTATTTTACAAGAACCGTCATAATATCTTTAGTGTCTTATCAACTTGTCATCCATTTTTTAAATTCCTATCATACTTTTTCTTTTATTATTGTCTACGTCTTTACAACTTTGTCTATGATCTGTTTCTTTGAAGAATTATGCATAAACAATAGGTAAAAATAATGATACGAAGCATAACGCGCCCATTAAGTCTTTTAACGCAGTCCCTTACGAGGTCGTTAACGCCCCGCATCGTTTCATCATGTCGTTACTGCGTCGTCACGGCCATTTTGTATCCACCTCCCTTTCTACCACAAAGAGAAGAAAAGAGAGACAGAATAATGTCAGTGTCTTCAAAATGCTCATAAAGATATCTATTTACGCAATTCCATAAAGTTCGATCATTTAAGGGGGCGCGTTGAGTGTTGTTTATTGCATATAATTAATTCGGGAGAACTGTAATTATCATTATGTTAATAAAACAGAAGAATATGGTTTAGTTAAGTGATATAACAGTCTCTATTCAGAGTTTTATAGTGGATGTAGTAACGCAAAACTTATTAATGTAGACATTTTAATTTTGTATTTAACGCCTTTTTATTGTCTTGTGTTGCCAAGAAATATATCTGTTTATTGTTGAAATTACCGCTTAAACTAAAAACTCAACAGTGTGGGATTCTGACTAGTACTTAGCCGTTTTTATTTTCTATATTAGGTAGATATTCATTAAGAATTATTGCCTACATGTCTGAATTTGTCTATCTGAATATTGATCAGATTTTCAGTACTAAAATTACTTTCAACGGCCCTGTTATGTGCACAGTGCAATCAAATAAAACACACAGATCGAAAAATTCTTACAAGATATCATTATACAGCATTCGATTGCATTATACAGCAACAATCCGCAATAATCCGATCGGCTTAGCAACAACTGCTCAATCGGATTGAACTGCATCTGACCCGACAGCAAATCACACGACGTATGACCTCAACTAACCAAGTCACTAACCGTTTGGTTCAATTGGATAATGGTTGGGAGCTAATGGGTAATTCATATGATGTATAGAGTAGACAACTGACAGAGCTATGAGCGTGATGACTGTTAGGAATATAAAGTAGAAAACTCCGCGCTGTCATTCTAACACTAAATGAGGGGAATTGGCAAAAATACAACGCAGGGGTATAATCGAAATTATGATTTTGAAGCTAGTACAGAATATATATTGTAGTTAAATTGTTCGGCTTTTTATCTGGCAGAAACTAGAGGTCCATCACGGTCGCGTAGCCCTAGACACTTAGTCAGAGTGCCGAATAGAAAAACGATCCTGGAAATACTTATAAATAAAATATGTACTGAGTTGGTTCAACATACTATTATTATTATTGTTATATCAAAAAATATTACAATACCGCCAGGTATTATTTTAGGCGTCCAATTTAGGATTATTATACAATGTGTCAATAAAATATTTGTTAACGAATATTTAAAATGATGACGACGCGGCTTTTTCGATAGTATCGTCTGTTATCTTTATAATCTGTGGCACAAACACTAAACTCATATTTGCATTGCGAACTATATACCATTGTAATAGAGACGATTTTTGATGCGATGCTATTATAAACAAGGCACAGGATTATCGTTCATAAGTCAATCACAATTAAGTAGATTTTCCCGCGCCCGGAAGAGGTAACACGTATTGCACGATGTGCCCGCGCAGATTGATCGATCGCCGGAAGCGGCCATTATAGTGTTGTGGGTACAGAATTGAGAGTTCCTTAATTTACACTCACAAGATCAAATTGCACTCACGCCCTCGATTTTAAAGAAATTGACACAGATACTAACGTTTTTGCACAGGAAACTATTATAAATATTTTTTTTGTTTTGAGAAATCGGAACACTAATTGTTCTGCGGGGTTGTTAGTGTTGTGATGTGTTGTGATGTTACTGTTAGTGATGGACGGAAAAGTCACAATAATTTACGCGATCTTTTCACTTCAGGCGAGTTTTTATTTTAATATAGAAATAACAAATGTCAGAAATAGCAATGCAGTCACAAGGCAAGTGATCAGGACACTTTACTCCTTAGATATTTGTAGACAAGCCAAAGAGAATTTAACTCCTATAAATATGTATGTGATCCGATAAAACGCAATGATTTTCGTCATAAAGCCAAAAAGTGTTTAAGAGTAATTTAAAAAGTAAATCCCATACTCGTAGCCTTTTAAATATTTTAAAAGGTAAATCCCATACCCATAACCATTTATTTCAATGCCACAGTGCCATGGTCATTAAAAATGGATTTTTACCGCACAATTTCATAATCCCGCGTAACGTTTGACGTTATGCAAACTTTTGCAACACGGCAACACGGACGCGGTTTAAAAAAGTAATCAGAACGCATCTCCGGTAGTCAGACCCAAATAATTGCTCGCATTAAAATTGTGTAAGATGGTCTAAATATGAAAATAATTATATAAATACATAGGTTGTGCTTTACTCCGTTTATTTTTAAATTGTTCTAGAATTCCAATTTTTGGTTGGCTTTTGAACACTAATATTTGTGATGAAACAAAAAATAATTTCAGTAAATAAGTCGAATAATTAGATAATTTATTTAATGCTCTTTCAACAACAATCTTGTAACTAGTAAATCGTCATATCTTTTTAGGAAAAAATAAGATGAAATTTGAAAAGCATTGACCTCATAATACAGACAACATAGCAACTCCAGACAATGGCAGCTCATTATATAAATTGACAATTTGACCGCAACTTCCGGTACTGAACAATCAACACAACATTGATGTGCAACTGATTTATTAACTCTAAGGAGAACGGTCAGATCGTTTGTTACAGTGATAACCCATTAACTGACACGAGGCAACCTACAACTCTTAATTGGTGTTACATTCGAAATAGATGGACATTTAACTGTGTTATTATATTAAATATGCTCAAAATATCTAACGTTAAATTGGTTGATCTATTGTTGATTTTGATTGACTGACTATGTAATAATTGCTCTTGTTACTTGCATTTTATATGCGTAAATATTTATGTTTTATTTCTTTCTTAACAATATTTTCGAAAGTTTCGTTTCAATGTGTTACTTTTTTTTATTGGGTTGCCATAGTCAAATAAAAAAAAACTAGATTGACCGCAAACAAGATGGCGTCGTGTAAACGAATATGAAGTTATTTAGTTACGGCAACGCAACTCTTACGTTGCGCAGCAAACTTGTTTGTTTTGCACACTAGCACTGCACGATTGTCTTTGTAACATTACACTGAAAAAGATGCGCTTCGATGACTTGTACTTTTTAATGTAATTTTTACGCATGTGAAAGACATGAGGCAGAACTTTAGTATTGATAAAAACAGTGTGTATGCGCCGTATAAATAGTAAAAATACAAACGTTTACAATTGGATGGACAATGGATTTTATAGGTTAATTCAATGCAATATCTTTCGAACTTCTACAAGCCTTTAAAAAACTCGAAACTTGATCACAATTTTTCCTATATTTCATTTTTTTTCCAAATTACATAAGTGTATGCAAAATCGTGTACGGACAACCAACACGGGGTCTATATTAAGATTTGGTGAAACAGAAAAATATTCACATCAAAACGATTCTGATGAAGATTGTTTAAGTATTTATTTGACAACAATCAAGACTAAAGGGACACAATACGACACTCAAAACTATCAAAACGTGCCCAAACAATGTTTAGACGAGACACAAATGTGCGGTTTGTTTCTGGAATCCGTAGCTGGTGGTGCGTCCAAGTCCCCGACATTTTACAAATGTAATTCGTTGGATTTTAGACAGACAGCCACATTATATGTGCTTTGTGTCAAACATTCTTTACAAGATGTTTGTGTGAAACATTTGTATATTTTTAACTTTGTCTTGCTTTAAGCATCGCTACTCTTGTTTCCTGGTAAATTGTAATTTCTCTCAGGTCCTCCATTTTATGATAAAATATTTACATCAACATGCCGCGCTAATGTTTTTAAAAAAGTATAAGTACTTGGATATGATTGCTTCAGATAAACAACTTTATTATGATTAAACACATTTATTGGTTTAAAAACAGATGTAAGTTAAGTGTTGAATTTCTTCATATATCGCGTAAAAACATTCATTAAAACAAAATTCATCCAAAATGAAAACATCCATTTTTATCGGTTAAAGATTTTCTTGTTTTACTAACGTCATTGATAAAAATATCATCTAATTTTGGTATTGCAACAACATATCATATTATTTATCTGTGTCCTCGTTCTTGTTTATGAAAAGGATACTTGCAACGTTCCAATTCGAAGTTTGAATTTAAATCACTAAAGTATAATTTGACAGTCACCAACACACTATAAAAACCTTGACCTGTCTCGATGTTGAGGTACGACTTAAATTTATTTACAATTGAAATTACCTAAATATCTTGGATCACCGTTTTATATGAAAGATACTACGTATACGTAACTCGATAATCTGTGTGGTTGAGTAAAGGTGATTTTTAAGTAAAATATTGACAATAAGGATTTATTTAATATTGATAATAAAGGACAAAACTACAGTGAAAAGATCATAGAAGCTCAAAAATGATTTGTTGATTTCATCCAAAACAATTTCACCATTTGCATCCAATGAAATTAGATAATAAGACACCAAAAATAAAAATAAAGGCTTGAGTGCCGTCAATCAAATATCCATTTTAAAAATTTGTAGGTACGTTTAACTTTACTACATTGCTTAGGATAAAGACAAAATTGATCAAATAAGTTAATAATAACAGGAAGAAAGTAAGCAAGTAGCTTCTAAAATTTAAAAGCAATCTGACACTCGCCCTTCGCGATGACAGCGAGGCTAATTGATATCGTGTTGCCCGCTCCGAATAAAGTGCTCTATTTTCAATCTGTTGAACTTGGCAACCTTAGTGGCAGTGCTCTTTTTTGTCAGACACACTTTATTTACCTACACCACAGTATAAGTTTGCTTGCAGCGCTTGCATGCATATGCATAATGCATCGTACTATAAATTAAAAAAATTATCTACAACAGTAGATTTTTTTTGCAATCTCCAGGGGGGGGGGGGCAGCTGCCCTCCCCTGCCCCCCCCCCCTGGGTACGCCCATGCTTATATGATTTTCGTTTAACTTTTCTGGTCATAGGAAAAAATGTGTTTTTTTAAATCTTATTTTGGGATTTCGTACTAAGGTGGACTGAAAAAAAAATCTTAAGCTTTTAATGTTATAAATTTTCTGTGGCAGGCAACAATGTTTTATACTATAGATACGACTAACCCTTAATGAAGTTAGTTAAAAAGTGAAGGTTCAGTTGCGTCTGAATAAGGACAAAAAATACTTGCACGATGGGTTTATTTCAAAATTATTATTTTAAATGTCGACATGCGTGTTGGAAATAAAAACAAATAGGATAGTGTAAATAAAAAAAAGATATAAATAAGAAAAATGGTATCGAAAATCATACTACTTGTGACTATTCAAAAACATGGACAAAATTAAGTACAATAGGCACATATTCATTAATCCATTTAGTATAGTAAGTTGAGGTAACAATATAAAGTCGTAAAATATCATTCTTAGTAGGTAATTAAAAATACGATCGCGCGCTAAGGTACTGTAACATTAAAAATAACTGTTAGCTTAGAATCTGCCATAAATTATATCAGTAAACTTGAACATTCTCTATGGATAATAATTAGCAAAAAAATATTACGTCTTTGTTATAAATTAAATCAAAAATCAAATTGCTTACTTCATTTTTAGAACAGAATCATATTTATGAATTTACTAGTGGCCCGTCAAATTTAGTTTTAAAATTAGTGCTATTTATTTGTGTTCGATAAACCATAGAGTAGCTAGAACATAACGTTCGGATGATCGACTGACATGGAGTGACGTGTAAACAAAAACAACGCGTGCATTAAGCGAACGATGATTAATTGTCTGTCCATCCATTGAGGATATTCTCAGCGGGTCATACGTGTTTGTGAATGAACGTAATGATCTAATGATAGTGTGGGCCTACAGTTTTTCTAGTACGAGAATCCGAGATACTGTGTTTGTTCAAATAACGGATAGATATTGAATATTCGTTTATTTTATTTTTGAATCAATATAAATAGAACGTAGATTCCATTATTCCATTGATCGGTACAAAAAATGGAATAGGTAACATTGCTTCTTTGGTGGGGCCTGTCTTGGTACCTTGTGCGTTCCATTAGTAGAGTACGAGTAGGTATTTCATTTTATTTCATCTTATGAACCTTACGTTTTGTTTCGTATGAATTTTTGCAACAATTCGAACGGAAACTAACAAGAACAAAATAATATGTTACAAATAAAGGCGTTATGAATATCCTTTCCGCTCATTTACCGACGTAATATAAGTTACGTACGCTCAACTGAATAACTCAAGATGTTGATTAAGATAAACAATATTAACGCACTTACTATTGTGTGTTAGCCGCATTGTTGCCAGCGATGCGATCTCGTTTCTAGCACAGATTATATAACGAAAGTGGCCGTGTGATCTATCCTACTTTGTGGAGGGAAAATTATTTTCCTCGTTTGTTTGTAAAACAACTTTTATTTGAAAAGAAAGAAAGTCTAAGAATTATGTAAGGCAAATAAATAGACTTAAATGATATTGGTGTGTCAGTAAGTACAATAGATAAACCATACGTTATATTAATGTATTAAGTTAAGGGCGACCAGGTGGACCTATTTTTTTATGCAATCTAAATAGTTATTGAAGTTCGGTAACTATCTAAAATAGATGAAGCTGAAACTGACTGACTGCAAAACTTACATAATTTTCCATATCATCTCACACGTCTATAGTACAATCATCCTGAGTTTACGTTACGTTAACGTTATTTTTCTTTTTTATACTTATTTTAGTTATACCTACACATCTTCTAGGCCTAAAACTATTCTCACAAATAATTCAAAGCATACACGGTGGTAATTATAATTATAACAGTCTACCTGTTACATTACATATGCCACGGTAAAGTGCCGGTCATCGAACCTGCTTCCGTTCGCCGTAGCTACACAGATAATAATCACGTCTCATTCTCTAGTTTTATTATTTTGATTAGCTTATGTCAGTATGACGTTTATATTTTTTTAATTTTTGAAATTAAAATCTATACATATAATAAAACAGTAAAATAAATCTGTTTGTTCGGGCTAATCTCCGAAACTACTGGACGGATT
>DWNR01000124.1:0-25607 GCA_018250455.1 Polygonus leo | reverse complement strand
ATCAATGCTGGTGATAGTGCATGTTTTTGATAATAACGCCTTCGTAAGTAACAACAGAAGCTTTGCACCCGATTTTGCTCTTGATACATCGCCAGCGCACGCTCCGCCCGCCCCCCCACACGTTGTTCCGCCTGTACCGTTCCGCCCCCCACGCCAGGATAGGGTTGCCGTAGCGGGTTTGCACGAACATCACTACAACGCAGAAACATCAAGTTTATATAAAAGGCATTGACACTTTAAATACAAGCATATCCAGTGCTAAAATTAAGAATATTTACCATTACGTATCAAAAATGTTACACTAAGAATTCAATGTAGGTGTGATTTGACATTATTCCTGGCAAAATACGCTTGATATACCAAAACCATATACCATTGACATACCAAGATATGACTATTGAAAAGATAACATAAGTGTAAAATTATTTCGGTCTGGTGTTACCGCTATTAGTTCATAAAAAACTTTTAAACGCATTCATGCTCAACTTGTACTTTTCCTTTCTATTAAGTCAAGTACATGCCTCATTAATTTCCACAAGAGGCATGCAGTATAAAGTCTTCACCTATGCGGCTTGCTAAATTATCAAGATAGACGTATTTGCGACGGATCAGCGCCTGTCAGTAGGGTCACTCTGTACGCCCGAAACCCGTAGTTTTGTACAAATGTTTGCGCATTTCCTACTCTTGTGCTTGCTAGTGGCATGCGTTGTGGTCGAACTAGAAAACCATAGCGCACGCAATACTGCACGCATTTTATGGCATGCGTCAGAGAAAGGTGCAAGATGAACATAAAAGCGTACTGGTGTAGATATACCACATACTCAAAAAACAAAAACTGGTCTGTTGCATTGTCTTTATTCACTGATCTTAATGATTGTGGTTTTTTTCAATTTCGATAATTTTATCGTCGATCGTGAAGATTCTGGCTCGACATCCATGTTGTTTCTTGGTACATCGCCATCTAAACTTAGGTCCAGCACTGGGTATCCTATTGAACCTGTATTTCCCTATCGTTATCAAAGGGTTGCCATGTGCTGTATACGACATAACCACTTCTGAAAAAAAAGCATGGTACCAGTATAATTTAAAAATGATATACCAGTATGAATGATTCTTTTTAGAATTGATAAAAAAGTTCACTGTTCATCCACTTTCATTTCTTTCTCAAATATCATATATACTTGATATTCCTCTTTTGCGTCCTTTATTGGTAAAATTTTAGTATTCCCTTAAAAAATTAAATTCAGACAGAGTGTATCCTCGAGACCTGTAAGTGCTCGGAAGTCTATAGTATTATATATGTACCTATAAGCTTATTATATTAAATGACCGACAACGTTGATTATAGGAAAGACCATTATTTATGAAAATGTATAAATTTTGTTTTTTATGAAAAGCCATATTGCGCGAGAGCTTGAACTCAAAGATTGAACTCAGCAAATAAGCATCTTAGTACTTATTTTATTGTGATGAATAGTGTAAATGTTATGACTAACTTACGCTGGTTATGCTCCGTTAAGAGCTAAACACGCATTGTTGGTGATTTACAATAAACACACATTGATCAAATTTATTTTAATCTAAAATATGGCTTTCTACAAAGTACTGCCTAATACTAGTAATACTTAAGTTTCTTTGTAAATTACACACAATTTTATAAGCATAGTACCTACTAAAGTAGTAATTTAAATTATCATGACGTCTAGATTAAGCATAATGGCATATTTTACGCTAATCTCTTAAAGTAACCGTTGTGATTAAGGAATTTGAAAGCAATACAAATATTTTCAGGATACCTCATAATGTGAATAGGTTCGAACGCTGAAATTGTTATATGGCACATGCAAATTGTGCAATGAACTTCCTCATGATATATTCCCGGGCCGCTATGTTATTAGGCAGGGGACTCATCAGAAAACCTGCGAAGAGTGCTCTACTTTAAAACCGAAGATGCAATTACGTTGCCTCTGAGGAAACATGACCATAGGCGTCACGGCGTAAGTCAGTGATTATGTTCATTCTGAACGGCTATAAAGTCATTATTAAATGTAAGTATTGAAGCACGGCATCCCGATGGTGTCTTAATGCATCGCCAACGAACTTTGGGGCCCTTGCAGGCGCTAACGCGGTTAAAGCGGTGGGCCCCCACGATTATCACAGGATTACCGGTATGCGTCTTCCCAAATACTGGTACTGGAAATATAAAAACACAGTTCTTTCTATTCTTTGGTGGCAAAAATTTAAGATTTATTCTATTATCTACATTGGTACATTTCAAAATACTACACTTAACCAACTACCAACAATCACAAAGATGATCCGGGATTTAATTTATTGGTTACACCTAACCTTTTACCAAACGTCACAGAAATATAATAATCTTGTACAGGATATCAAAAATGCATTAATCTATACATATTTTAATTGCCAACATTCAATAAATATCATATAAATCCTGTACATTCAATTAAAATACATAATTTATTTTAAATTGTTTTGGAATTTCAATCGTCAAGTTAATAGTATATAAATTATAATAGTAGATAATACTGGATAAGTACACAATATCAAAGGTATCATTTTGCTTTGACAACTGTATATAACTTAAGTCATAGTTTTAAAGCCTACTTAATAAATTTTCAAAGAACGCAAATCACATATGGATTCGAACCTGGTTTGATTTAAATATATTTACAATCAATGATTATGTTTATTTTGAACGTCAACCAAATCATTGTTAAATGTGAGTACAGAAGCGCGGCATCCTGATGGAGTCTTGACACATCGCCAGCGGACTTTGGGACCCTTGCAACGACTAACGCGGTTATAGCGATGGGCCCCCACGGTAATCACAGGGTTGCCGGAATACGTCGTCCCAAAAATTGGTACTGAAAAATAGAAACACAAAGTGATATGTTTTAATTTCAGTATATTTTTTATCACATAATTATAAAGTATTCAGACCACCTGATAGTGTAAATGTTCTGTGCCTATGTAATCAACTTCAGTACGTTTGAATAATACCTTGTTAACCGCAGAAGCGTTGCTACCCCTGAGGTCTAAAATGCCTCGTGTGTAATTATAGCCAGTGTACCACCCCTCATCAAAATCGAAACATAAAACTTGCTTCACGGAGGATTATGAGTCTTAGCGTGCACGTAGAATTACTTTGTTTTCTGTACATGTATGTTATCACCTTAACATGGTTTATATTTAAACTTTAGGTGACGAACACCGCACATACCTTCAGGTTTATTTACTTAACCAACATCTTCTTAAACGTGCGATTTTAGGTAAAATAAATAAAACTCAAAAATACTTTCAATTTACTTTAAATAAATTACTTATTTTCCCAAACAACTTGTGTCTTGTTGTTATAAAAATATTATTTCTATTAATCACCAACACAATATTTACTTTTTATGTACTACTTAAAATAATATGTAAAATGTCTTTTGCAACGTTTGAAAAAAAAGTAATTACTTTAAAAGTACTTTTATTGAAAACAAATGAACATTAAAAAAACATGCGTAATTTGTAGACAATGATGTATCTCGTATCCTGTTGTCTTCTAAATTTCCAAACTAATAAAATATAAGCTAATTAAATACAATCAATAACCATTAAGCACCTGGTACCTGTATAAAATGGATTTACACATAGTTATGTGATATAATATCAACTTTACTCGATTTTAGACTATAGATATTAAATTTGCGGTTAGCTTGAGATCCATGTAAGCCATGCCATGGCAGGCCATGAAGTGACTTACTCAATTTGAACTTTTAATTATTTTTTAAAATTGAGTCTTTTTTCCTTTTTTATTGTGCAAGCAGTGATTGTTAATATAGGAATTAGGCTTTTATATGAAGAAAATGAGGGTTGGATATGTTCACTTTTAATAAAAAATCGTTCTGACAATGATATGCCCCCAAACTCAGTCTCGTAAAAAATAAATGTTCATATTTTGTAAAGGTAAATTATGTATTAAGCATGTACTTATATTTATTTATATTAATAACTTCTGTCGAAGTATTCCCTAACAATGTATTTATAACAGAACGTAGTAATGACGTTGCAGCCCATGGAACAACTTCTATCACAATAATTTTATTTAAAATAATTACTTATAACAATTTTATTGCTCACACATCTCAGTATACTTTTACTTTTGTTCTCTATATACTTATAATCTATTTTCCTTATTTAAGTACTATAACTATAATTGGAATTTATTAAAATTGGAATTGCAATACTAACGGGTCGTTACAGCTAAATAGCTCATTTCATGTTTACGATTTCCTTCACAAAATAACGACAATAGCTAGACCACAACCGAATTTATTTTATTTATTTTAGTTTCTATACCTGTATTAGTCAATTTAGGCAAGTATAAAAACAGATAGCCCAAGAGCTTATGACACATTTAGAGAAGATGTTTTGCCCACGTTGAAATAATAATAAATATAGTTAAATTAAAATCTAAAAAAACGCTTTTAAAGCAAAAGTAAAAATAATTCTTTATATAGACAGAAAATAATAATGAACAAAAAATACTAGTAATATTGTGAAAAAATCGTGTGCCGCTCCGTGCCACCATATATTTCGTATATCGAGCAACCCACCTTCTCTAAATATGTCATGAGCTCTCCGGCTTAGAAGAAACATTTATGAATGTAAGTGACCCCTCAGCATAAGAGAGATCGTAAGTCTATTCCTACCTAATAATGGTCATGGTTATGCTCAAGATTTCCTTTAATGGCAATACCGTCGTAGGTGATAATAGAAGCCTTGCATTTGGTGCGGTACCGCTTGCAGCACTGCCACCTGGTGTGCAGTCCCCGGTCCTTGTCTCTGGTGAACCGGAATCCATCCGCCACCACCTGGATGCCTCTTCGAGTCATAATGGTTGTCACTGAAAAGAATCCCTCGATAAGGGTATGACATCTGGCATACGGCATACGGATAACCTGTCGTTGGAATAAGCGTTATTCCGATATATCCAGATCATTAAATTATATAAACACTCGTGCTACTTTTCTGGCAATATCTATACCAAAGATGTATTGTGTATAAAAGTGGTATTCTGAGTTATTTTATTTATATATACAAGAAGAAAATAAAATGTTCATACAGTTTATTAACTACAGAACACAAATGTACATTAACGATATATTTTATTTTACAATCACCCACACAGCTTTTTTGACACCTATAAGATATAGATAAATCTAGAAGAAAATGGCAAATTGATGTGGACAGTAACACTCTTTTAAAACTAAGACACGTCAGAATAAAATTTATTCAGATGTATCTTGCATAAAAATCACAATTACAATCAATTTTAACCTAACTATAACACATTAATTTACACTTTGAAATAAATGCGATATAGGTACATACATGTATACTATTGGTAAGTATCAAAAATGTACAAATGCTACGAAACACAAATAAAATTAGTAACTTATATTATTACCACAGCTTTAGCACCACAGACTTAACATGGTAATTATGAATAAGAATAGAAAAATAAATCAAAATGCAAAACACGTAGAGAGCAAACGGGAAGTGAGCGGGATGGGTCGGGAATACGACGGGTATGTTTACAAATTGGAGTGGACACCAAACAGTAAAAAAAAAATTACACAAAAAATAAGAACCGACTTCAAAAAACATTAAAAGCAAAAAATAATTTAATATTTTGATATTGGTGAGAAATTCTATCGGCATGTACTTGTTCACTTTATATAACTCCTTCCTGGCAGACTTCAAAAGAATCATCCAAATCGGTTCACCCAAAAAAAATACAGTCGAATTGAGAACCGCCTCCTTATTTTGAAGTCGGTTAAAAATGGACAATCGGCACGCGGGAGTGTGGCGAAACCAAAAGCAGTGTAAAACATACTCATAAATTGCGTGTAAGGCCACTATCCCATTGGCGTTTTCCGAGCGATTTCCAAGCGTCAGCCATCTTTTGCGCAGCGACAACATCACGTCCGCGCGACGATCTCGCCGCGTTTTTGCGACGACGCGTCGCTTATATTTATCTAAAACGACGCAAAGGAAATCGCCAACGGGTTAGTAGCCTCATATGGGCACGCTCTCTGTGTGTTTTGTACTTAAATTAAATAGGGATACAATTGCTTATATTTCAGTTCATCACTTATAATTACAAATCACAATTATTTCGATACATGAATCGCGTAGAAACGTTCAAATTAAATAAATGATTTGCACAAAAACAACGTGCGCTGTAATATTAACAAAAAAAAATTGCGAAAGTCAACAGAAATAAGAGAAAATTAAATAGCAATTGGTAGCTCTATGTTCTTATTCACCACCATATTTATACGTATTGATATGTTAATCAATACAAAACACAAATATATAATGCGACTCAATATAAAAAATTATTTCAAAACTCAATTGGAACATAAGAAAATCAGTAAATAAAAATCTGTAATATACCTTAATAGAATAATCCGTCTTTATATGTGTGATGGTAGAACTCATATATGTTCGCCTGCAGAGGTACTGTCACTGCCTTTAGTAGAAGTTTTGAACTACCGTATTATATTTTATGTAACTTAGTAAAGCAAATTTACTTTTTTGAGCGGTCCTCTAAAAAAAAATAGGTAAATCAGCTTGAAGACGGTTTTGCGCTTATGTGTGTATATTGTGTAGTGTAATTGGAGTTAGCCGATAAATAAACAAATAATGTTTATATAATATTTTTAATAGGTAGGAACTTTATATTAAACAATTATACTTTCTAATCATGAAATTCATTTACTACAAACAAAGAAAATGGCACGACATGTCTCGTCTGACGATACTTTCATTCGGTTTGACTCTGCGTGTGCTCTGCGTGACAGCGTAAACTGGTTCATTTCGGTTTTACTCACTGTATACACCACTACATACGCAAAAACGTTTTTAAGCTGATGTGACTATAACCTACTCATATTATTATATTAATATCTCTTATTAACTTACACTAAAATTCTCTTAAAAAGTCCTATTCGAGGTATGTCACTAAAGTGATGAATAAAATTTCCAAATTCTATCTCGTACAATTAAATACTTTAAAAATGTAAACTTTACTTTCTTATACTATTACGATATTTTTTATTAATTACTTAACGCACAAAATGCTTTACATATTATGATTATGGCAAGTTTGATTCCGTATTTTGGTAACAACATTCTTAAAAGCTAGACAACGCGCACACACACACGCACACACCACAAAATGTATGTACAAAAAGCAAACTTAAATTGCTGCAAACTTGTACCTGCAGTAAAGACATCGTCTTTACTTTGAAGATATTTGAGTAGCAATAGAAGTCAAAACAACCATTTTTACAATATTTGTTTGTCCGTCTGTCTTTATGTTTGTACGCGCATCACGCTAAAAGCTACTACATGAAATTTGATGCGGTTTTTACAGTCGTGTTGCTTATGATCTAAAATAAAATCCGGGGTATATTTTACCTTAATACACCCTGTAGAAGCCGAAAATAATTAATATACGTCTGTACTTTCGAGTATGATAACATTATTATTGTATAAAATAATATCGTGTCACTCGCAAAGCCACGGGCAATAGTTAGTTATCAATAGAATAATAGACCAGCATCAAAACTTATTGTTATTTACATATTATATTGTAAAACAGCTCAAAGTTATTATAAAATACGCAATATTACAATATAACATATAAATTACTAATAATAATAGGTAATAGTGCGTATTACCTAAAAAATCAGTGTCATTTATTCATCATCATCATCATTGAATTACAAAGTTGAGGACCCCTACTTATTAATCAACGGCTACTATGAAGGAAACAGTGATGGCCTCTTTGTCGAACATATAGAGTTCTACCATAAACAAACATATAAAATTATAAAAATAAAAATAAATCAAATATTTTCTTAACACGCGTTTCGACCATGATTATGGTCGAACGAAGTATTAGTAATGACGCCCTCAACGGTAGTTAACGCAGCTCTACACTTGCTTCGCTTGCGGGCCGAACACAACCACCTGGTCCTCATACCACTTTTCTTATTCTTAAAGAACCTGTAACCATCCGCGTACAAAATTTGTCTGCCTCTAGCGGTCGTGATCAAAGACACTGAAATATTCAACAAATACCAATGATTAACATCTTATTAATCAGTTCAATAGATTTGCACTACCACTACCAATGTGATTTGTGCTACCATTAGGTAGCATCTTTACTTACACTTCCACTTACACCTACACCAAGTATGCCAAGACCTACACGTGAAAAGACATGAAAATATCTATTGTAAAATAAAGGTTATTAAAACACTCAGGAAAATGCGAAAAAATATTTTATTACGACGGTGCTCCAAGCAAAGCAATGAAACCCTGACGATCTTGGTTGCAGAAATAATTTGTATATCACACAATCATGATTTTGCATATAAATCATATATATATTTCTACACATTAACAGTCATAATCAATACAGTTTTAACGAAATTTAATGAAATAACAACTTAACATCATCTTAACAGAATAAAAAAAATTTTAAAATCCTTTTTTGTGATACAACTTAAAACAATTTTTATAACGTGAAAGACACAAGTAGACGTCGCATTTCTCACATTTTATTTTTGAACGGCTGCCACAATCTTCCATTCGGCAACTTCTCGGTGATTTTATAACGTCACTGATGGGCATGTGGTTATATCCATCGTATCTTTTCATATCTGATGGTTTATTTGCTGGGCGATATATTTTATAATCGCGAGAATCTAAATTGGGAACATCTTCGTCGTCTCTTTCTCTAGGAGCTCTATCTGGTGTACTTGACAAGGAATCAGCAACGTCCATTCGGAAATCTAGAAGGGGCATAATGTCCTTTGAAGCACGACCATTGGCTTTGCATTCAATGGTATAGAGCTTCCATGAGTTAACCATGGCGAGATCAATAAAATAAATCAAAACTTTTAACGGCCACTTCTTTGTTTTTATGAATGTTCTGTAGTATGACATCTGCTGCTCCAGTACGTGAACTCCCCCCATATGCTTATTAAAATTCTGCACTACTTTGGGGACCACGACATCCACATATTTTTTGTTGATTCTATCCCATCTTTTCACGGTTGTTGTGTTACTAGACCCAGTGCAATTAGACGCCAAAAATGTAGACTTGTTGTCTTTCCATTTAGTTATAGCAGTAGACTTGTAAACAAATAGTTGGTTTTCGCCCATGTGCATTTGAGAATCTTCTTTAAATTTCGTATTTATACTATGAGGAATTCTATTTTTCATAATTATACCTGTAGCATGCAAATTCAACTTAGCCATTTCTTCAATCAAAGATATAGTGGTAAAATAACGGTCGTGATATACACAACTGCCTGGTGGTATACTTTTGGATAAATGTAAAATAATGGAAGGTCCAGGACCTAAATTTGCTTCTGCAAGTGTAGATCTTGCGCCTCTATCAATTTCAAAGTCAAGCATAAGGCCTTCATCCGTTGTTAATACGAAATTTTTCATTCCTACTGGACTTGATTTGTTTTTAACTATTTGTCGAAAACTGGAACGGCCTGTAAACGGTATAATCTGTTCGTGTATGCAGTAGAACCCCGGAACCCTTTCCAATTTATTACACGCCGCTTTCACTTGGTCAATAATTGGTTGGACTTTCCACAAGGGATTACCCATTTCATATTCAGGTGGAGAATTAGAATCTACAACATGAAGCGCCTCGCGGAGCACAAGCAACCTATCTCTTGCCATTAAATTACACACGGGTCCTAATTTAATGCCAGCTCTCCAGTACATAGAAAGTCTAGGATAAGGTATGCAACCCATAATAATTTGTATAGCTAAAAGCTTTGAAATTTCAGCTCTAGTGGTATTTAGCTCACGGCCAGTATTTCTTAAATAATACAGATTTGTACATCGCGATATAGTTTCTAAAATCTGGTCATCAAAATAATCCTGAAAGTATTCAATAGGGAGACGTACAGGGCGCGTAGGTAAACGAGAATAATTGTGGGGCTTATCGTCAAATTTATTTTCTCCTTGATCGATTGTATCACAATTTTTTTGAGGTCGAAGTGGATCTTCTTCAATGGGATTTACTTGTTGTCTGGCTTCAGTGTAAGTCGAGTCTTTGCTAGAAATATTTGATGTTGCTAAAACAAAAGACTGCGTAGATGGAACAGGATCGCATAAGGATGATCTATTCACGAGTACGTCTTCATCTGAGTCGACGTCTGAGAAATGTTCTCTCTCAATTTTTACAACAAGACTGTTTATTTCATCCCATTCATCCATATCAAAGTCTTCGCCTTCAGATTGGTTCTCACTTCCTGATATATCTCTTATACCTTCATCAGAAAAATATACCGCTAAAACCAAAAAATATGTAACTATAGTATGAATATTTTATACTAAAACTACAAAATTATGGACATTTGATGGATGGAAAAACCAATCTTACGAATAAATGTAATGAAATACGAATGTCCAGAAAAATTACAATTGTACTTACTTTTCTAATGCTAAAGTTCAACGCTAGAGGTCACTCTCACATAGCCACACAATCGAGCGGTAACTGTTGCGAATTACTAAAGTTTTTGAGTACAATTTGTCACAAAAAACGATTGTTTTAAAGCCGGTTGCTTAGTGTTAGGTTCCAAAGGTTTGACAGTTTTAAGCTTTGTTTTTCGGCTATCACACGTAGCAAACATCTTAATCCTCAGTATGATTCAGTCGTATTTGATAGTTGATATCCATAAGCTGCATTAGCCACTTACCATCAGGTAGACTGCATGCTCGTTTGGTACCTTAATACGATAAAAATGTCATTACCAATTCAACCAACAAATCATGCTTTTTATTTATTTTTTCAATAAAGACAAATGTTACTATCAATATATTTTAATGTTTAAAATCACAGGTAAGTGTAGTAATTGAAATAATAGAAAAATAATAAAGTATACGATGTAAACAAGATCATATGGTCGACACGATTGTATGGTCAAATACGTTACAATAAATTTACAATCCCTGACATATTTTAAGTACATAATTAATCTCTTTGCTCATATGTAAAATCATATTTACAAAACTGCATCTCCGGAAAAAATAAAAACAACACTAATCATAAATATAAAAATTGGCTAATTATATTCACGTATAATTAAATTTAATAAACTCTATATTATGCCAAACTATCACTTCGACAATTAACAACTTAAATCACTTTTATTTCTTACATACTTAACTTACAATTAATTTGAACCAAATTTTAAGCTAACTAATGTACTAACGAAATCCTTAAACTAAACTTGTCTTGTTATCTAAAACACTTATAATAAAAATTAAGTACCTAATAAATATATGATTTCAAAAATCCCATTTGTCTCTTGGTTGCACGTTAATAGAAAGCATTAACGGTAAATTAATCTGCTAGGATTAAAACAAATGTGGTAGAACCATATGACGTGTACACCACCATCAATATACCTCTTTCTGCGTCATACAGATATATAGAGCCTCTAAGACTAGGACGGTGTCCAGTATATCCCACATTTTTTGAAAGAAAACATTCAAATACCTGTCCACATATACACGCTTTTTTCATTTAAAAGTGTTTTTAATTGGGTTACAAAATGATAAAGAAAGACAAGAAGTAAGGTTGAAAAATAACTATCACTTAACTATTTTCAAAGTAAAACAATACAAAATACAACAGCGTAAATACTACCAGTTTTACCACCAGATTGCTTTTCTGGATGTCTTCAGATCCAGTTATTCTTTAAATTATCTCAATCATGATTATGATCGAACGACGTTTTGATGATGATCCCTTCGACGGTAGTTATGAACGCTCTGCATTTCGTTCTGCTGCGAACTGAACACTGCCACCGGGTCTTCAGACCCACATCCTTGTCCTTCGAGAATCTGAAGCCATCTGCGAGCAGCATGCGAGTTCCTCTAGCGGTTTTGATCACAGACACTGAAACATTTAACCAAAAACACTAACTAAAGCCTCATATGAAGGTTGTTTTATACGTCCAACACTCTACCATTTTGCATGGTACATACGTAAGTTGGAACAAATTTATTTCTTTTAAAGACTTACAATAAGTAAGTTACTGGAGGAAAATACGAAATTTTATCAGATCGTTCGTTTTTTTTTCTTTCTTTCTTTCGCCTTCTAATGAGTTTGACAGTAGTACTTATAGATATAAACCTAATGTATCATACATGGTATATGAAAATTATAAACTGCAGAGCTCACTTAATGATTACAAAATGGACTCTACTTTTTGAAATTTCAAAACTTTATTATCATTTTGTATTTCATTTATTTGTTATTATTTCTTTTAAATATGATTAAGAAAGTGAACATTTATTTCATCCTTAGAGACATTAAGAGTTAGAAATGTCCCAATTTAGAATGTATTATGGGCATGAGGTGAAATAAAACAAATCGAAAACTGTAAGTACACGTATATGATCTATGCAGATATATAGTAAAACATTAGTCAAGATAAACATTACTCACGATTAAATACTGAATAAAAGCACTATTTATCCACCACCAAACCTAAGTAATATTTATGTTAGTGTGAACAAGGTCGTATGATATTAGCCCAGTAAAGTGACTTTTACAAACATACTTCAGAACAATTCATAAAATGGAGTATTTTGCTATTAAGATTACAAATACAGTCCTTCGTGAATGGACTGTACTTATAGT
Source organism: Polygonus leo (assembly GCA_018250455.1). NCBI lineage: Eukaryota > Metazoa > Arthropoda > Insecta > Lepidoptera > Hesperiidae > Polygonus > Polygonus leo. The sequence continues at coordinate 12,844 of DWNR01000124.1, read as the reverse complement.
CCATGATTTAATTGAGGATACATGGAGTAGGCTTTTTATAAGTAGCTTCGTATGCATTTGAACTATTCCGTACAACCTCAATCTTTTTTAAGTTATCTATATACCTATATAAAAGGCAAAACTGATTAACTGACTGATATATCAACGCACAGACGAAACTACTGTACTTAGAAACTTGAAATTTGGTACAGGGGTTCCTTTCATGATCTAAGTGAACACTAAGAAAGGATTTTTCGAAATTCTACCTCCAAGGGGTTTTCGACTTATACGCGGACGAAATCGCGAGCAAAAGCTAGTCAACAATAAAGTTAGCAAATGCTGAAATTTCTTAAATTTCATATGTTTAATTTCTAAGCGTAAATGTCAAACTAACGTCTAACTTCAGATTGACTTAAATTGATCATTGAAAACACCGTGGAAATACACGTAACCTTATTTCATGGTTAAACGAAGAAATTAAAAAAATCATGTTTGACAAAAAAACTGAATCGAAGATGTGTGATTACATTAGCCAGTTTCTGAATGAGAGCCGTGTTAGTGAGACAACGTTGATGATGTTTTATGTTTTTTTTTACATATTTATGATAGAAGTATGCTTCGAACCTACTTGAATGTCTAATATCGAATGCCCTAACATACATATTAGTATAAGATAAAATATAGTACAGATCACCTCTTAAGATCTGATTGCCCACAAAAGAATCTAGAAACCCGCCTTTCTCACACAAACTTATTTTCGAAAGTTAATGCTAAAGGGTACCAGTTTCCATCAATTTGCATTTGCATTTCTTTTTTTATCGCATAAAGGTAGCAAACGAGCACGCAGTCCCCCTGATGGTAAGTGGTCACTGCCGCCCATGGACATTAGTAATCAACCCGTACTAAGATTGAATCATACCCGAGGTTGACCACAGATGTGTTGCTAGCTCTGAAGACTAGGATGTTCTCCTCGTATGTAAGTATAACTGGCAACTATGCCTCTCCAAACCGAAACACAAGAACTGCTTCAAGGTGGATAATCATAGTGCATGATACACTTTTAATGATACTAAGGCTAAACGCGCCTTTTTAGTTGCCAACTAATGCATGCTCAACAATGAACATTTACTATTAGCAGCCATAGTATTATTATAGCCTTATAATTCATAAAAGTAATAACAATAAGCAGTGATAGCCTAATGGTTGAGAATCCGACCTTCCACACGATGGGTCCGGGTTCGAATTCCAGCACGTACCTCTAATTTTTCAAACTATGTGCGTTTTTAAACGTAAATTATCAATTGCTTTTCGGCGAAGTAAAACATCGCGAGGAAACCTACATGCCTAAGATATTGTAAGAAATTTCAAGGGTGTGTGAAGTCTACCAACACGCACTTGGCCAGCGCGGTGGACTATGGCCTAATTCCTTCACATTGTGAGAGGAGACCCGTGCCAAGCAGTGGAACTATAATGAGTTGTGATGATGATGAATAACAATAAATCCATATCGAATCATTAGTTATATTTTATCATAATCGATATAATACAATCTAACTTAATTAAGAATTTATATTAGTAAGTATCACTTTCTTATAGACCTAAAACTATGAAATCTACGGTGTATTAAATTGAATTAATATTGTGATTTTAATGTATTGATTGTAATAATATATTGTTTTTTTTTCTATATACCTAATATTTTATTCGTTATTACGTTAATTAATTTCAGGAAGAAATCTACTTTAGTCTAAATTACTGGGCTATATTGTATTAAAATGGAGTTAATACTTATCATAGATATTGCTACAAGTATTTCTGCTTAAAATATATTTTAACACTTAAAACTACCCTCCCAATTAATTTATAAAATCGTTTATACTAACAATATGAAATAATATTATTTTAATTAAAAGTATCATTCAACTTCAAGCCTCAGTGTAATCGATATTTTGGGTGGAAGAAGCGACATTTGGAAACAGCACCTTTTGTACAAAGATTATTATATTTATATTTAGATAAAACGTCAGATCTTATAAATCTATCATATCTATCATATGTAAGAAAAACGACATTATTACTTTCATTTTATCTCCCTTAAATATGGTATTTTTCTTTGATTCTATATGGAACGAAACTAGGAGACAAACCCTAGAAGTTTACGTCCAAAAAAAGGAAAGAAATTCAAAATCACTTAACAACATACAATTTTGAAAAATATTTCTAAAACATACTTTTGAAGTCAACTACAATGCCAAAACAACATTGTGCAGGAGTGCTTTATCGACGCAAAGTTGTTTGAAGCATCAATGAAAATATAAAAAAAGAACTGTTAAAGAATTATTTACATTCATGTTGTATTCATACGCGACGCTCTATCTAAACATATATAAAATCTTCTATTACTCAGAGATTCAGTTTTATTCAATCAAGACTAAATCTATTCATTTCGTAGAATTTAATTATACTTAATGTTTTGTTTGAATACAAACTATAAAAATGTACTGCCTATAAATACTGTTTTACACGCATATACTTGATAACGCGTGGGTCATAAAAAATGGAATAGCTTGAGAGAATACTTCATGAAGTCCTTAATACTTTCATAGAATTGCTTTGAATTTCAGAATCGATTAGCACTAGTGTGTGCCATGGGATCGTGGAAGCCCCAGACGCGAACAATGGCGTTGTCCATGGTATGGAGTGATGCTCTACAACCAGCTTTAGCCTTCACGCAGACCCATCTGGTCCTGCTGCCGTATTTGTTCACTCTGTTGAAACGGTATTGGCCTATCATTATCACTGGGTTGCCGCGCTGAGACTGAGCAAAAACTGGGTTTAAATCTGAAAAAAAATGTTCATGTTAATATCGATTCAGAGTTGCCATTTTTGTATTGAGTAAGTGCTAGAGAGAATAGGAATAAAAACTAATATGCGCATCAAATAATAGAAAAATGATTTATTTCTTAATGGATTATTACATTCTCTGTTGTAAAATCTCTTAATATTTAGTACGTTTTATAGCTAATACATAATAAAATATAAAAACAACGTCTTATTTAGGAGAAAAAAGCATTAAATAGTAAATGTTAATCAAAGCATTTCCAATTTCCATGTGTAACACATGATCGTTTTTTGTAAATTATATTATAGCAGCATATTTATATCTATTTCTTTATTATGTATAAATGAGTATTTTAATATTTTATTGCTAGCTAATCTAACTAAATTTAAATGAAAATAGCAGATTTATTATATAATGGTTTATAAGTAGGAATCTTAATGAAGTCAAAATACATGTTATACAAACAACCAAAGGATGAGTTCGGTACACCTTCGAACATAAGTATTTATTAAAAGAACAGAACATTTGAAAATATGCGAATATGATTAATTAATACTAATTATGAAGCTTAAACAACCGAAGAACGTGAGTACAATTCGTGGGCCAAGTGCCATCTATAATAACTATAAAAAAATAAAATAAAAAACCCGACTGCAAAAAAACACTGGCAGGATTAAGATGCTTCTTAACATAAGACATAAGACGCAATAGAGCAAACAACACATTACCCTCCTTTATGTCGCGCAGTCGGATAAAAAGAGATTTTAATGATGTTAGATATTCTTGTCTTCAATACCACACATTATGTTGCTAACCAAAAAAAAAGATTTTTTTACAAACCGGACGCACAAAATTAACATGTACTAAGATATGTATCTATAACAACTCTAAGTCATGGTCATAATTGCTTAAAATACGACTCTTATTCACCAAAATCAATCCCATTCGGACTGAATATCACACATTTCCTTAGACGACCTTAAGCATAAAGTGGACTGAACGATAGTTCGCTACATCAACTCAATTAAACGATAGGTAGAACAGCTGTAAGGTGCTTGAAATCCTACATTCTACATGTACCTCATAATCCGGTTAAATATAAATCAAATAAACAAACCTAAGAATAACAAGTTCTGTCTCTATGTCCTTTGAGAATAAACAATCACAAAGAACACAAACAAATGGAACTCAAAAAAGAATCTATAAATCTTAAACTTACTTAAGCAAGAATATAATTAAATCAGGTTAAACATACATGAAGGCAAAACAAACTTAAACAACATATTATATTTGTATGTCATGAAAAAATGCTCATTTTACTAGTAACGCAAGCAATAAACATGTCATGAACATCAAGAAACAAGTTAGGACGCAAATACGTTGCTACTGTAAGGACCTCCAATTTGTTATGTACCTATCAATTCCGTGTAACAACCACATACAACTTTTAATTTAATGTGAGGAACGCGTCAATAATAACTTTGTACTTTCAAAAAACTTTATACAAAAGTTGAGAGCTGAAATTTTCTTCTACGATCAGTGCTTGTGTTTTCCAGCCAATTTGAACCCATTAATGATTATGAGATCCAAGGGTCTTAACTATGATGTTGTCGACAGTGGTGATGGCAGCGTTACAACCACTCTTCTTCTTGATACAGGTCCACCGCACCTTGGATCCCCAACAAGCGTGCTTGTTGAATCGCCATTCGCCAATCTGCACCACGAGGTTACCGCGCTGGGAAAGACTAAACTTCGGTTCTAAAAAAAAAACACAACACAACAAAATTAGATAAAACGTGAATGACAAATGTCGTTAGTACCATGCAATTTTTAAAAGTATATAAAGTAATTCAGAGCACGATCTAACGATCATAATTAGTTCAACATCTTTAGATGATACAGTTTATTTTCTCCATATGGCATATGTCATCATTGAAGAAAAAAGGAGATATGATAAATTTATAATGAGGTATTTTACAACAATAAATAGATATTTCTGAAAATTATAAATGAAAGACAGAAATAGAGTACCGAAACCTTTAATAGAACTACATTGACCTTTGGGAAGGAACATTTAATCTTTATTTAAGCTATCACTATGAGAAATACAGAAACAAAGTACCTACAAGGTAAAATAATTCTAAGTGTCATGTTATTTTAGGCTTATGTATTTAAAATATACTATTGACAAAAAAAAAAAAACAAATTATGATTTTATGCAAGGTAAAGAAACGTAGTATAGAAATATATTTTCGGTAATATAGTTAAAGTAAAACGAATCCCGTAGTTATTTATTATATATTATTAATAATCATAACTTTTGGAGTTTAAATATTAATTTCAGAACTCGTATTTTTAGTAGTATATAAAGAACCTAAGTATTCTTAAAACGTATACCAACATTTTTACTTTAATATTTTAATTTTTCTTAAAGCTATTCTAAGATTATATGAGAAAACTAAACAAATCTACAAACATAATTATCATATTTTAATAGCATTAAAACTCAAAAACAAAACTAATAATAGGTAAATAAGTCCATAAATTGATGACTGCTATATTTTTAGCATTTTAGTGACAACTTTCAATAAAACAAGTAGGCAAATATGCAAGATGCAACGAGGCACCCTTGTGGGTACCATATTCTTTATTACAAATACACGATACACAACTAACTCTTTATTAAAAATAGTAGTTTTTCATTGTACTGTAGTTGGTTAATTATCACATTACTACAACTATAAAAACACGAATACCGTATTGTTTTTTATACGAGATTGACAGATGTCTTATGGCTAGTTGTTCGTCCTTGTGATCTGTCGATTCTGTAATAATTTTATTTCAAATGTATGTATAAACATATTACACTCAATTAAGATAGAAGTCCAACGGACTTGTAATATTCGCTCATTGTTGCTAGCAGATTTATTATGCCCTACGACCCAAATGAAACCATTGAGCAGGTTATAGGAACCACATATGGATTGGCCGAGAAGATACAACCAATTTCTGTCGCATAGCTGTTGTTTATAAGCAATTTATGTCAGCCGGAAAGGAGCGGTTACCGGTCACATTCAACAACAAGAGGCAACAACTTCCTTGCACTTATAACCCACTTGTGATCACTTCAGTATTATAATTAAGTAATTCCATCAACTAATATCATACGATCAATCAACGATTTGCTCAATTAGTATAGTCCAGTCCAGCTAATGGTAAGTGATCGCTTGATATTTATAGAGAAACATGAAATACTATTAAATCGTACTTAAGGTATATAGTTACTATATGCGTCACTTCCCCTCAGGACTAAGATATTCGCTACGGGTGTAAGTTCAACCAGCAACCACATGTCTCCTATACAAACACACCAATTGCTTCATGGAGGATTATTTGGATGACGATGGTACCTTCCCTGTGGAACAGCACAATTTCTACGACCTGACAAATATTATTATAATCACTTTGACCATACACTCGGCGCTATTTGCCTATTTACCACACAGACCACAAAAGTTTGAAGCGGTCGAACTACTATACTACTACATAATTATATTTTTCTTAGTTCAGTGGTTATGCCATCCATTAAGCTTCATGAGTCGATCGTCCACCGTGACAGCAATGCAGCGGCAGCCGTAAGACTTCCTCGCCGTGCACTCCCACCAGGTCTTCACACGCCGCTGCAGCTTCTTAATGAACCGGTACTTGCCCCAAGTGATGATTGGGTTACCGAACCTCGTCATCTCGAATTTAAGGCCAGTCGGGTTTGCAGCTGTGAAGAAAACACGGTTTAAACACCTTCTGCAAAAACAGTAACAGTCTTAACTGAATATAATTAATTATATTACTGGCACACTTGCTCGAGCCATATCTTATAAATATATAAGTATAAAATAATATAAAATAATAATAAAGTGATAAATCATATAGGTACATATATATAGTGATACTCTCCTCAATTCCAAAGTTTAATACACTTAAAGTTACAAACTTCATGGTAATTATTTTCAAAGATTTATAACTTAATATTTAAATCACACGATTACTACTTACGGAGAAGTTATAACAACTACGAAAGACGCTACCTTGATTATAAGATTTAAAAACCGTTATTTAATATAAAAAACAATTTATAATAACGAAGAAAACAATTATTTCAAAATATTTGAATATTTTTGAATTTGTTGGACGTCCGAATAAAATTGTTATAGCCAACCCTAAATTTGCCTTCTTATGATACAATACATAGGTACATAATAATTCCCTTAAACTTAATTTGGCGGGGAAGACGAAATAATGTCTACCCATTTTCACTTACATACAACGAATTTTCAAATTCACGACTCACTAGTTATATTTTCACATATCACTAAATAATACTGATATTTAATTCGAATGTGATATTAAATAGTTAATTCACACTACCATAATTTGGTAAACCTATTTGAATTTCTACCATTGAAAGACTATGGGCCAATAAATAATTGCTGTTGTCAAATAATAATCATCCAAAGACAAACAAGATGGAAGTTAAATCCAGTTTTCTACATTTATCTAATAAATGTAAAAAACCGGAGTTACTACTACTATAATAAAATTGCAGTATTATAGCAGAAATGCCGTACTAATGAAATTAAACTTTATTTTGCCCTTTAACAAACTTTTTACTGCCTTTTAACAAAAACTACATAGTCAATACTACAGATAAGGCGAGTGATATATTGTTCAATTACTTTAAAACTACGTTAAAATTAATATTCAAATTTCTACGATTTTTAACAATCTATATTAGGAGGACAATTTTTTTTAAATTCTATGTTTAAGAAATAACAAACTGGCACATAAGGCACCTAAAGTTAACCTATCATTGAGTTTATAACAAACTTTATAGCTTCACGAATATTTAACATATTGTAAGTCACAAAGAGGTTAGACAGCTTATCTACAGTTGTAGGAATAACCAATACTACCAACTGTATATCATGCGAAAATTCAGACTTCCATTATATTCAGTACAGTCACAAAGCTTGCCACAAACAATTTGTATATTTTTTAAAGATCTCTTAAACATCATGACACCTACAAAACGTACTACGCTGACACTCGGCGGCTGAATGATGGATCATAGTATTTGATTAGCGCAACACACAAACCGAACAAGATGCCGCGTAAAACCGAACCGTTAGTATTACATGGCGTCTTGTTCAGCTCGCTACGTAACAGATTTCATTTAATTATCTAGTACTCAGCTACTGGTAGACGTTGCTATTATAGATAACGAGATCAGTGAGATCAATGCCACGGCCCTAACGAGACTGATCATGTTTCTATACACAGTCACAGATGCTTTTCTAGTATTCTGGGGTTATAATGTGACGTCTTATTTAATATGCCTTCAAGTTTGACTACCTTCAAAACAAAATACCACACACGAAGGTGTACGATCATACATACGTACATGCATATGTATGACAAATAGCCATACCATAGTGGGATCACGTTAATAATACTTTCACGAGGCAACATTTTTTAAAGTTCATTTACATGTCACAGCAGACCAAGCCCTATATGAACGTCTAGTTCTACATTTGAACGTCTAGTGACTACTGACCCTAAATAGAACATGAGGTCCACTTGAAGGCAATCACTGTCGCATTGAAGTTATTTTTGAATAATTTGGAACATCATGAAATATTGGTAGAGCTGCATCATATTGAACGTTTATATAATCTGTTGTGAAACAGGTGTGACAATGCCGTAGCCATAAGTTTAGTGGTTATGCCACCCATTAAGCTTCATGAGTCGATCATCCACCGTGACAGCAATGCAACGGCAGCCGTAAGACTTCCTCGCCGTGCACTCCCACCAGGTCTTCAAACGCCGCTGCAGCTTCTTGATAAATCGGTACTTGCCCCAAGTGATGATTGGGTTACCGAACTTCGTTACCTCGAATTTAAGACCAGCGGGGTTTCCAGCTGCAGTAGCGGTAGTAGCTGTAGTAGCTTTAGGAGCTGTAGAAGCTGTAATGGAAGTTAAATTGAAGCACATTCTACAAATTTATTCTCGTCCCTAAATAGAAAGGAATTAAAAAATATAATAAGAGTAAAATTCCTAACATGTACTTCACGAGTAGCCATCAAGATTCTCGAGCAAGCAAATTGTTATTATACCTCTTTAAATAAGTTATTCTGTAAAACAAAAATGAATAATCAATAAAAGAAAGATATATTACAAACAGTATATATAATTGAACGATATTTTTCATTTTAAAACAAGACAATAATTAACTTTGAACTATAAGGATTTTTGAATAGACGTTAAGGTTAAGTACAACAAATATATATTGTAGTCCCATCATACCATTGTTTAATCCTCAGAATAGAGTATGATTTATCTTGTATGCATTTAGAGCAATCCGACAGACTTCCTTTATTCTATTTATCATGCAACCTTTCGCAGGGGCCGTTGGCAAGCACATAACAAAAACTTGTGGTGTTTGCGTTCCCATTTTCCTTTTTCCTTCTCTTTTCTCCTATTCCCATTCTATGGCTCCATAATACGTTGTGATTGTTGATTGTTATTCTATCGATGCGTGTGATTATTGCTAAGTTGGACGATATCTCCATCCACGGTGACAGCAAAAGCATTGCAGCGATGCTGTGTCTTGATGCAAATCCAGCGGTCCTTACCAGCCTTCCGTCTCATTAACTTGTACCGGTAGCCACCTACCACCAGTACTTTGTTACCCATCTTACTCCTATCATAGTAGTAATCGAGGGATTCGCTATCTGACCCTGAAATTAGAAACATGTTGGTTTAATAAGAAAAGTTCTGTATGCGACGATGATATATTTGGACGAGTAGTAGTGACGTCGTAGTGACGTCGTAGTGACGTGTGTTTATTTTCGACTCCTCTACTGTATCTACTGTATTTGTATACTATATTCCTTATAATTGTTTACGGAAATATGTGAGTTAATGTTATTTTAATAAGCAAGGTAAGGTATAAGGTATTTTTAATTTCTGCATAACGAGATTTCTTCTTAGATAAAATGCTCTTTAGAAGACAGTACTATTGACGGAATAAGACCGCTAATGGAACCGTTGTAATAAAAATTATAATAGCGCATTCACTAAGTCAGACACAAAATTCATGGTCAAATTACAATACGAGATAATATTAGCTTTTTAGCTGTAAACTGTTTTAACAGTATGTAGGTTTATAAAAATATATCTAGACAACTGATAATGTGTATATCTACTAAACGAATCTAATGGAAAATGTTTCAAAAGTTAACGAAGATGTGAAAAAGTGGATAAGTTTAATAAAACTCATGGGAATTTTGTGAGTAAAAGAAAACATAATTAACAAAAATAATTTAATTCCTTAAACAATAATCACTGTCCACAAATACAATTTTCCCACCCCATATAAAAATCCTGCGAGGCCATGTTAGTCCACGCTATTGTACAAAAAAAAACTTAAACGATTTTAATAAAATGTTACACATTTGTGTCATTTGGTCCAACTTGAGAGATTCTATTGGGCTCGATTGATTGTTGTCGAGATATATTAAAGGAACGACGACGTCGGCTAGGTGCTCCTCGGCTTGTACAAATATCTATACTGACGCAAACATGTGTAGACGGACATGTATTCGTATAAAGTGTTTTATGTTTATGAGGTTTATATAATAATGACATTAAGAATGTTTGAATGAATGTAGAGCGTCAATCACGGTTAAAGATGGCCCAGGTTGTTTACGTACGTTTATACATATTGAAAATTTTGTACAAATAAAACTTGATGATGACTTCACTGTCGATGCTGACGACCTGCGCCCTAGAACCCCTGAGCTGGTAAACTAAGCGCCATGTCACCTTGACAGTGCAGAAGCGATACGCACCGATACGCAACCGTGGCCTAACGTACTTTATTTAATGATTGTGGTATTGATGCACAACCGAGATGACTTCGCTGTCGATGGCGACGACCCTCGCCCTGCGGCCCCTGGGCTGGTGAACTAAGCGCCATGTCACCTTGCTGCCACGTATCGCACGCGTGCAGAAGCGATACGCACCAATACGCAAATGTGGCCTAACGTACTTTATTTAATGATTGTGGTATTGATGCACAACCGAGATGACTTCGCTGTCGATAGTGACGACCCTCGCCCTGCAGCCCCTGGGCTGGTGCACGCAGCGCCAGGTCACCTTGCTGCCACATATCGCGCGCGTGCAAAAACGATACACACCGATACGCAGCTGTGGCTTACCGTACTTCGATATTGTGAAGACTACTTCGTCTGAAAACATTATAGAATATTTAATCATTTTATCACATTAAAACATTTATTAAATCCAATTAAAAAGAATCATCATTTTTTTACAATCGGCTAAAAAACGACATCTCCATGATAGGAAAAGAAATGATGAATAGAAAACGTATTTTTTAAAATCGTTACATTTCCATTCAATATTCGAACTTTGAATTAGATATTATAGAAATTCAAGTTACAAATAATTGGAGAAGAGATAAAATACTTTTTTTTAGATTACCCAGCATAAAAATAAATAGTTATGTACCTACCATATCAAATCACTTAACGAACCTCTGTCTCTATAATAACATGTGCCATCGTGACACCATGACCAAATCAACTTAGATCTCTTGGCAAATAGACCTTGTGATTTAAAAAAGAAATAATAAACTACGTTCAGTGTTCATCTTACACACATTATTTATTAAAAATCTATACAACATTATACAAAATACAGCTATCTTATATCTTAAGAAACAGAGATTGCCAATGACTAGATTCAATACATAGTCATGTATATGTACTCATTAATGTTATCATAAGAGAGATTCTCCAGAGAGATTCTACGAAAAAAGAGATTGGTAAAAGTTAATGTGGATTACATAAAGTTTTACCTTAACTGGGCCAATAAAAAATTATAATCTAATATTATAATTTTAGGACCAAATAAAACAGTTTATAATCAGAAGACTACTCGAAATTTTAAATATAAAATAAATAATAAACATAATAGAAATCAGTTCCATCTGACTCGTGATGTAATTGTTTGTGTAGGCTCCTCTTTTCAAGGTTATCAAATCAAAATATCTAAACTAAAAAAAAGCTAACAGCTTTTGTCCTACTTCTATTGTTTTCAAGAATGTAGTCAACCTCTGTGAGTAAGAACAGTAGACATTTAATGACAACTGACATTTAATTTTTGTGAAGAATCGTGCCTTCAGTCACCTAATATTACCTGGTTAAATAAACTTCCGAATTAAATGTTATCAAATAGAAAAAAAACACACACACGGCAGAAGTAAAACTTCTGAAAAGTAGCCTACGAGAGATTGAGATTGGTATAGAGTAGAGATATTAGGGTATACATTTATGTGTTTGTTTCTTTATCGTGACGCGTTTTCGTTTTATCGAGTGTTAAATCACTACAATTCTAAAGAAGTTTCACTTCAAAAAGATACCGTTTTCAGTTACACCTGGAATGGTGATTTATTAGTAACATTTTTATTATAGTCTCTTCCTACCTTGACTAAAAATTAAATATTACTCCGAATTTTAAATTTAAAATATTAAGGCTATATTAGTTAAAACACTTAGATATCGATTAATACTATATTAAGTCTTGTACCGCTTCCGATCAACAAAACTCAGATACAACATCAATGTTTCAACAAGGGTGCGATCAATTTATTTTTATATAAGGCGCAATCAATTTATCTATCTATCAATTTATAATCTCCTCCGTTTTCTATGTTTTTTTTTGTGTAAGATTAAGTTAATTCGAGAATGGTTTAGATTCACAATTCGATCCGATAGGTGATAAGGGTGACCCAAACCAATTTAATTTTTTTATGTTTTGACTTTAAAAAATGCATGCACCAAAAACTTTCTTTACATACACCCCTAAACTTTTTTTTTTTTTTTATTGTGTAAAGGTAGCAAACGAGCATGCAGTCCACCTGATGGTAAGTGGTCACTGCCGCCC
>DWNR01000123.1:0-25616 GCA_018250455.1 Polygonus leo | reverse complement strand
CTACCTTTTGAATGAAATTGACAATTTTGACTTCAGTTTTAAGATACTTTTAGGACGATTTTATTGTTTATTTTTTTTGTAATACATGAAGGGGACCGAGGCGTACATAATTCCATAAAAAAGCTGTTTGTGAATAATATGCAATTAAGCTGTTTTGATCGCCAGCTCTCAATTGTATTAAATGTTTGAGACACTTAACAAAAATTTAAAACATCATTAAATTGATATTTCGCACCTATGCCTATGCTGCTAATTTAATTGGGTATCTTCGAAATGCAATAAAGGGTAAGTAGTTGTTAAAAATACAGATGCAACTTCCTTCAATCTTTCCAAGAGAAAAGTCATTATATCGTAGAATGCCAGCATTTGTTACGAGACGCAACAACTGCGAACGTTCTAAAGGAAGACGGAAGCATTTGACAAAAGCGATTTTGCTGTTTTCATTTACTTTCCATTATTCTTTTAACTCGTTTGTCATTCTTTTCTCTTGCCTCGACGCGTAAAGAAGAAGAATGACGGCTGTTTATATTTACGTAGCTAAGTGACTAGGGCAGGAATAAGAAACATCGAACGCCACGACAGATTTTTCCGATTGCTGTTTGTCCTCGCTACGAAGTTTAACTGCACACAATTCCAATAACGTGAATTGTGTGTAGAAAATCACGATAAACGACATTTGGAAATTGTTTCCGTGGAAAGCTTTTGTGACTTAGCCTGAATTATGTACCATACATTTAGGTGCAGGGATTTGGAATAAGAATAATGATAAGTGAGTTGGTATATTAGGAATGATGCCATAAAAAGTATTAGGTGCCCATAACTGTACTTTTACTTTTACAATAAACATAAGTTATTCGACTTCGTAAATAATACTTTCATGGGAGTACAAATTATTAAATACCTAACATGCAAATGCAGCTAGTTACGACAATATTTCTTAAGAAATGGGATTTTCTTAAGAAATATCCGTGATTTCTAGTTATGATTCAAATTTTCACAGCGTGGCACAGCGATCATTCTACCGGTCTGGCCTGCAGAAGGACTTGGATTCATTGCCGACCGATCAAATCTCTTAGAAAGGAATTAGGACTTTTGTTTAGGCTTTGTTTGGTCATGTAATATAAATGATAAATTCATCTTTGTATGTGTACAATACAGGGGACCCTAGCGGTGTTTTGAATGTAGAAAATGTTATTTATTTACTTATGGATAATACTATTAACGTAAAGAAATATGGTATTACGTGAGCTTCAAGATGAAGACCTACTCTGTTTATCACAATAAAGCGCAGGACTATCAGCGTGCAAAAGCTGGAATTAATCACTTAGTCGGACAAGCCAGCGTTCCGCGGAGATATCGTTAATTTAACACTTAAAACGTTTTTATTCGAGTGGATAATTGCAAGAGGGCGGCCCTAATGGCCCACGTTCGAGTTCAGCAAAGATTGATGACGTGCTGTGTTGAAACATTAAAATAGCTGACTGAACATTTGAATAAGAAAAACTGGATTCCCGCGGGATTACCAAAATGAAACGATCGTTTGTATTTTTTTGGACCTCGATTTAGGGGAATATATTAGGGGACTCCCGTGATGTTTTAATTACAATTCTGAATAGACATTTTATTGTGTATTCAGTGACTTAACATTCATTTATACGGCTAATTCGAATGCGGTAAAGTTTTTGGTGCAATTACGACTAAATTAATATTATTATATTTACCATAAAGGCGGCAAGGTAATTAAGCCATAGGTACATATTCTGATCTCTTTGTATTATTTTTTAAAAAGACTTAAAACTGAAGTCGGTGTCTCGACGTCACGGGACAGGAATAAGATCAGTGAAAATAGGGTTAGTATGTAAATTAATGTTTTTGTTCGTATACATTTGAATGTTGTTTCAGGTAGTATTTCCTGGTCCCGTTCCGGGCTGATGTTTACAACGTTAAGATAATGTTAGAAAAACAAGAATACATTTAGGGGAAAGGCTCGGGGCGCTAATCTGATGCTGAGTGAAAAGATTTAGTGCTCACCCCCGAAATTAATCTCCACAATTTATACCTACCTTTCCGTAAGTGGGCATATATATAATGTCTTCGTTTAAGAGACACGGGTTTGAAAGCGTCCTTAATTAACTGTGACGTAATTTTAAGCATGAAGATATTGTACATTACCTACATGCGTAGGAATTTGTTTGTGGTGAATGTTTGGTGACTATCGCGATGCGTAGCTAATTAAAGTTTAAGTATATCCATTTGATAATAAGGTATAAAGTAACTTCTTATCAGTCATAGTTTTAATAAGATATGCCTGAAGATCATTTAAACATATATGTATATTAAAGTATATTTATACTCGAACGACTTGTATAACTGAGCAATTTTGTATATAATTTACATTTTATAGTGTAAAAAGACAGGTTCACTAAACAATGAATGTTAATGAATAAACAACACATCAATTCTTATAAAAATGTACCTAAACCTAAACAATTGTTTTCCCCAGCGGGTATATTGAACAATATTTGCAATATTGAATGCAAGAGAACATACGACCTTGCAATGGAAAGAAAATACCGGCAACAGAGTGCACCATAAGAGTATATTGCTATCAGATGGCGGGATGATATTGGAATTCCTACATGTATGTATTCCTACATGATATTGGAATACCTACTTACGCGTACGTGTGGATAAGGAAAGTATAATAAGTAGGCAGTTTATATAGAGAAAATATGGTGAAATAGGCGCCAACGGTTTATGAAATTATTATATCACCATGTAAGAATACACTTTATAATAAGTTAATTTCGGTATAGTTTCAATTAAATCATTGAAATACTTTTGAAAGTGTTACAAAATAAGCGTGTTAAAAACAAGCAGGTATAAGTTTCCATTCTAATTGATTGTTAGGATTTGTTATAATTAGGGAATATCTGCTAGTTGCTGTTAACCACATTTTTGAAAATTGACCTGTCATTTTTGATATAGGATTCTTTACTTAAACAAGTAAGTACTACGTTTGTAAAAGTAAAGTAAATTTGATCAAATTGTTTTGTACTTTTTACATTCAAGAAATCAAACGCTTTAAAATTTAAGAATAAAAGTATATTTGAACAGGAAGACCCGCCTTTTATATCTAATCTCGTATAGCGGTGTGTAACAATCCATTTGAAACTTTAATGTCCTATGTGTTTGGTCTCAGGTGGAACTTTACTCCCCATAAAAGAAAATAGTAGCAATTTAAAAGCACGGCTAAGTGAGGATTCTGCGCAACCTTAGCAGAGTTTAAATGTTGTTTAAGAGTTGAAATGCGTTCTGGTATTATTATAAGATATTAATTAGTTGAACAGATGAACTCCAAAATATCTTGAGTTTTGTTCATGTACATTTACACGGATTTGAAAATTTCATCGTTATAATAAGGGAAGTGCTTGTAATATGATTTTAACCAGATTTAAACCACACAATCTCAGTGAGAGAAATGGGATTTCAAATGTATATTAATAAGTAATTAACAAAATTGCACCTTAAAAGAACCGACATATTTATAATTTGATCGACCAGCATTTTCCTTTACGATTTAATATTGCATGAGTAACCTACTTACCTACAGAGTATGCTGAAGCCATTTTACTTCTTAATCTTTTATCACTGCATCATTCATCACTATACATGAATTTACAACATATACGTATTCCAAGTAAGAAACTAGTGATTATTAATATAGATCCTAATTATTAATATTGAGTAAATAGCATATTTAGTTCATGTTCCTTATTTATATGTCAAACAAATAATAAAGACAGTTGGGATTTTAATTAAAATATATTTCAGCGTTAAATAAATAAAAATCCTATAATCCTATCATATATGCTCTATATTGGCTATCGAAGAGCAATAATACTAAAGACAATAAATTATTCTGTCATTACATAATGAAACTGTTTTATGTCAACACAAATTGCCATTGAAATGTTTTTTAAACGAGTTAATTGAATCGGTTCAAAATAACGTCAGCGTCGTTTCGGGATAGCGCAATAGCATGACGGGTTCGCTTGAATTATTACGCAGGCGGTTCATAAATCTGGCAGTTACTGATATGGCGCATAAAAGTGCAATTGCTGTGCGTTTTATTGAAACTCGAAAACGTTGATTGAATTTTTAATACAGTAGGTTTAAAAGTGTTTAACGAAACGATAACACTAGTCGGATTCGTCGTCGCTCATCACTCGAAGCTTCTTCCGTTTCGCCGGCAAAATTATCGCTTCGTCTTCTTTATCGCTGTCATCTGTAAAGAAATATACGTAACTAGAATTAGATTAAACTAGAACAGCGACCATCATCGCAAGTCATTAGAATTCCGGGCAACGCCTTAATCTATGGTGCTGGCTAAGTGCGAAATTTTAGACCTTCCTTGATTTTTTTTATAATTCTCTTAAGCTTGTAGGTTTCCTCAAAATGATTTCTTTTACTGAAAAGTAAGTAATTATGAAAACTCTCGAGATGCCTGCCTGGAATTCAAACCTAGACCATCAGCTTAAGCTGAATCCTAATCACTGGAGTGCTTTCACACGATATAAACGTATATCAAAGGAACTATAACTACCGTAAAGTTAAACTTACCGCTGTGTGTTGGCAAATTAGGTAATATATCTTCAGTGTCAGGCAACTCGGCGTGTTGCAGGGTTCTCTTAGCGAACGACAGAATATCCTCATCATCCGCGTTTTCTTCGTCATCTTCGTCAATTTTTTGCATCTTTTCTCTGCTATCTTCATCTGAAGAATCAATACTGCGACTTCTCTTGCGATTATTCGATTTATGCAAATTACTTTGAGCTTCACTTTTATTGTTACTGTTTTTAGTGACTGAGTTCTCAACATTTTCGTCTCGCATTTTTCGTAATCTTTCGAATAAGTCGTCGTCGTCGCTCGATTCAGATTTATTGTTCGTATCTTCTACGTCTCCGTTGGGTTTGTCTTCGGCGGGCGTCGGATCAACTATCAATTCGTTGTTTACCGCTTTTAATATGATTTCTCGTCTTTTTCTTATAGTTTCAAAATGAAGAGTACTTGGAATTCTCCAATATGTTTCCTAAAATTAAGTTTAGGATATTAGTAATAGTAAATTGGACAATTGTACAGATTAGCTCATTTAAAACGATTACTGTTCGTCATATTACTGATCATGTAGTTCGACCGGGGAGTTGGTCGTACTTCCACTACTCTCATAAGTCTCCGTATAGCAATTCTTGGGTTCGATTTGGAGAGGCGTGGTTGTCGGCTATTCTTAAACACGAGGCGAACATCTTATTCCTCAGTGGTAGCAACGTATGTGTGATCAAACTTAGGTATGATTCAATCGTAATTGGGGATGATTACTGATGTCTATGAGCGGCTGTAACCACTTACCATCAGGAGGACTGCATGCTGGTCTACCTTTATACGAATAAATATGAATAAAGATATAAACCCATATGTAAAGGAAAATCAGTACCTGTTCATCGACCGGAGGGACGACACCCACTCCCTTCAACACCTTCCGAAACAAAGCGTTGTCCATAGCGAGCACGGAGTCGCTGGAGATGGTGACAAGCGGTGTGCCCTCCGCGTGCGGGTCGAACCCCTCGGCCTCCTGGTCCAGCGCCACTTCTTCGAGGTTCTCTGCCAGCCACTTCAAGCCTTCCGAGAGTCCTACAACGAATTTCATTATTTGACGTCAACCTTTACAAATACTGATAAAAATGTTATAATTGAAAACTTTATACCTCCAGATTTTTTCTGATTTTTGAATTGACTTCAGAAAAGGACGAGGTTGCTCAATTCGACCACATGTTATTTTTATTTGTGTTCTCGGATAACTTCGTCGTTTATAAACCGATTTTCATGATTGTTTTTTGTTAGATAGGAGATATTCCAAAAATGATCCCAAGACAAGGAAACCAGGATCCGGTGATCGAAAATCGTAGGGGCGACTAGTGCGTTTATTTTTTTCATTAAGTATTTTAAAGCACTACAATTTAATGAAGGTCTGGAGTCGACCTGATCCCAAAGACAGCCGAGGGAACTCCTCAACGATTTACAACAGTTACCGTGTGTTTAGGCTTGATTAATTTGTATTGATGAGAACTTTACACCCATATGGGGTGTGACTGTCATTAGGGGTCTGATAAAGAAGTAGGACAGTTAAAGGAACTCATCAACCTTTTACAGTAGCTTCCTTGTGTTTGGATTTAATTAATTTATATTGATGAGAACTTTACACCCATGTAGGTTATAAGCGCTATTATAGGACTGTGGTTATATTAAAATAGATACACTAAAATAGACAAATAAAAATGTTTATACAAAAAAATGATGTCGGTGCCGAGTGTGCCAGGAGGTATGTAAAGTGTAAAAGATGCCGACATCAAAATTTTATATTACTTTTTAACCTTATTAAGAGGTTTATTATTATTGTACTTCATAATTATGCTTCCTTTTTGACTATCGATAAACAGTGGCTTTTCACTACGGAAACCGATATTTGTTAACTAAATTTAAATATCAAAAGTGACGTATGAATGCGATCAAAAAATATTCTCACTATTCTATTACTGTTTTCTCAATATGTTGTATTAAAGTCAACATATAATGTATATTACAGTACAATCCTACCGTCACAATTTCTCAATTTGTAACCCGTTACATACAATTTCCTTCCAATCGTAAAAAGCAAAGAAACTACCATCATCAATACAGCACAGATGGGCTCGTATGCGGCCGGCTCTGTATTTTACTTACATCAGCGACCAGTATTCGTAGATCTCATTTATCGTTTGCGCTGAACTCGATATTCTGTTCTTTGATTCCGTTCTGTGGCGTTTCTTTTCCAATTCGCTTTTGTATTCCTTTATAACGCTAAGTGACTATAAGTTGGCTTTATAGTATAAAAGAAGAGCTTACTTACTTACGTACTTTTTAATTTTTTTAGCATGAGTATTTGATGTTGTATGATAGGATGTATACGTGGCTATTTTAATTAATCAGATAGTATTGTTTGAAAAAATATTAAAAAAAAATGTTATTATTTTTATTATTTGTTGTTGTAGCGATGATACATATTCTCTAAAATTCGCGGACGAAGAGCGAAGTCTCTATAAGGATACTAAACTATACGGATCTCTTTGGCACCCTTTGTGTACGGAACTTCAAAAAAAAAGGTTAATGAAACGGAGTACCAAACCTTGTAATTAATTAAATTATACATACCATTATCAACAGCTTGTATTAACAAGCGGCATATCTCGTTAGCGCTGAGCTCGGTGTTCCTTCCCTTGGCGTTCCTATTGGTGTTATTGCGATTGGGTTTAGCTTTCCTGTTAGCAGGTTTGTTTGTTGATGGCGAAGGCACTCTTTCGTCATTGTCGCTGTCGGATTGTTCTGATGATGCGTCTGATGAATTGTCTGCAATGCAATATTTTTGTTACTAATTCGTTATTAAGAAATAACATTTTCTACATACGCAGGCCTGTGTTCTGCCATGTAGTGAAATTGACACCTACAAGATGAATGCATAAACTTCCAGACCCAGAACAAAAATCCAAATTCATCATTCAAATTTGTCTGGCCGGGAATCGAACTCGGGACCCCCTGCGCGTTAAACCAGCATGGTGCTGCGTCACGAGGGTCAAGTTAAAAATAAGATATTGAAGTAGTTCATACGCAAAATTATTGATAACTAATTACTTTTGATAACATTATGATTTGATTTAGTCAACTCAACATATTACATTATAAATGTAACTAAAAACTATATCTTTACAGCAACGTATGATCGTTATTAGGTGGCTACCCACGTAGTGTCTGGACTTTATGAAGCGTTCGTTACACCGCGCCTACGGCATACAGATTATCCGCTAAGGCTTTTGTCTGTTGACTATCAAAAGTAAGATATTGAACATCTTATTTTTACTTGCGAAGATACAATGCACAAAACACGACACGAAATATAGATTAGTGTAGCGTGTATGCTAAAATGTACAGTGCCTAGTACGTAGACATTAGTGTATTCATATTACACACTCATTTGCACATATGCATTCACACACACATTCATATATCAGTAGATTTTTCTCTAGTGTATAATAATTACTAACTGTTGCTTGAATGTTAAACGCTGTGTTAGTCTTCTATAAAATATGGTATAAAACATCACATATAAAATAGTTGTAAATTCGGTGTAAAATATCTAAGTAAATAAATACTTACCATCAGATTTGTCATCAGCTTCAGATTTCCCTGATTTTTTACTACGCTTCTTTCGGCACTGTTTTGCGTCCTGTGTGATTCCCAGTTCAAGCAAACGGTCTACGTAACTCCTCTTCTGGCGTTTACGTGGCATTCTAGCCATAATAAGGCTCATTGGATCTAAATAAATCGAAAAGTTTGTATTGGTTATTCATCCGTCGCTCAATATATTAGTTTAAGGTACACTACATTAAAAACTAAATTTGTATAAGGTCAGCAGGAAACTTTAATCTTAGCGGATGCCTAAGATTCATGAACGAATAAACCTTTTTTTTATTGTGTAAAGGTAGCAAACGAGCATGCAGTCCACCTGATGATAAGTGGTCACTGCCGCCCATAGACAGTAGTCTTTGCCAAGTACGATTGACCCAAGGTTGACCACAAATGCGTTACTACCCGTGAGGACTAAGATGTTCGCCTCGTTTGTAAGTATAGCCGGGAACCACGCCTCTCCAAACCGAAACACAACAAATTGCTTCACGGAGGATCATGAGGGTGGCGGTGGTGGTGGTTGAACTACATGAGTTCTACCACCTTTCTCTGTATGTCATACCATTTTTTTGAGGTTCCCATGCATAGAGAGACAAAATTGTTAATGATGATGATTAATGATCATAAACATTTGTAATTTGAAACCACAAATAAGCTTAAAATTGTATTTAAGATCGGCCATATTTATTTGCTGTTCTTGAGAAGTAAGATGGCCTCGTCTCCCTAACTTATCACAGCCTTCAAACTTGAATGCGTTTAACCCAGTTACAGATGTTAAGAAAATTGCATTAATATTTAATCCGAAATACAATGCACATACCACATTAATTCGCTTTGTAGCTGTCTACGAAACGTATTTCGTAGCATCGTAGCATTTCTGCTACCAGAAACGTAGCGAAACACGTTAGACCATTTGTTTATTGTATTCGATGCATTTTACATCTGAATTCGTTTTGTACAGTGATAAATAGTTAAAGCGGGCTCGATTTGAACGGCTGACCTGGAACCAATGATTTTCAGAGGAACAATACAGTTATTACACCTGGGACTCACCTGTTGATTCCCCATACTGTTCCCACAATTCTTTCAACAGAGCATCTTCTTCCTCGCTGAACTCCTTGGGGACCTTTTCTCTGACTCTATCCTTATTGCTCCTCTTGGTCGGCGCGCGGAATATGAGTCCGAGATCCTTCATTTTCTTGATGACCCCTCTACGAGTGCGCGTTTGATCAATCAAGTTGTCCAAAATCCAGTCGATAACGTCTGTTGAAATTTTGTACATTATGAAGTAAAATCAAAATAAAATTAATAAAAATAGAACTTCGACGATGAGAAACAATTGTGGCTGAAGCTAAAATAATTAATTAAATTTAAATGTCAAGAATACTATGAACCAATTTGGCGAAGAAATTAAATCTTATTGATAATTTTATTTCCGCTAGAATAGAATAGATGTATCTACATAGATGTTATGTTAATTTTGGGATTAATTAACTTCTTAATGTATTACATTTAAGTAAACTTCCTACATATTAAATATTAATAGAAGGTCCATATAAATACCAATTTCATCGAGCTTAGCGAAACATGTTAAGCTTTATCACGAATATTGCCAAGCCCGAAATGTCCGTGGTAATTGATAATATCTATGTATAACACAATAGCTTAGAGCCGCCGGCAAGTAACTGTCTTCTAAACAATCAAACGAGGTCTTGTAGTTTAAGTCACCAGCAAAACAATTATTGTTGATGCTCGGGATGATGTGAAACCCCCTTCTATTTTCGTGTTTATTAAGAATTAGTCTACAGCAGGTATAGTCGAAAATGTCTTGTTATTTACCTAAAACCTACTGTGGGACTTTATTAATGAACGAATACCCAGACGGGGCTCGACCCACGTATGTGGTTTTCAATTTTGTA
Source organism: Polygonus leo (assembly GCA_018250455.1). Lineage (NCBI taxonomy): Eukaryota > Metazoa > Arthropoda > Insecta > Lepidoptera > Hesperiidae > Polygonus > Polygonus leo. The sequence continues at coordinate 15,420 of DWNR01000123.1, read as the reverse complement.
CTCAGAAAACCTAAATATCTTTGCGGCAAGCAGTTACCTAAATCACTCTCCATGTCCTTTGCAATTCAAAGTCACGACAGAATGGTTTAGACGTATCCAATATTTGCTCGTCCAGACAGACATTTTGTAAAAAAAAAAATTAGAAAATTTTATTGTGCCTTAAATAAGAATTATGTAAATAGACACTTTAAATTTGTTTATTAGTAAACAAACAAGCTGTTGTTATGACTATCGGTCCTGATATGTATACTTGTCAGAATTTAGTTTGATTAAAGCAGCAGAAAGCATTGTATTAGTGCTTAAAAGTTAAACCCTTTTACGCTGAGGTTCCGATACTCTTCCGATATTCTTTAAAACACATTTTTTAAAACAACTTACGTATCAAATATTATCACTTCGTGAAAAAATCTTCGGAAACTTATACACCTAACAGATTGTCAAAAAAAAATTCAAGGATGTGTGAAATTGCCAATTCCCTTGGTGAGCGCTCTGGCCTTAATCCTTCTCATTGTAAGAGACTTGAATCCAGCAGTAGGACAAAAATGGGTTGTGATGATAAGGCAATTCTATGAGAAACCACTGCAGAGAAATCATATTTCATTGTATAAAAGCCAAACAAAAAGAGCTTTTGTTCGTTTAAAACATTAAAGAGTATTTATTATACCTTTTGTCTACCGTTTTTCGTTATACATACATGATGTAACCGTCTTTATAAAAAACACTATCTACTTGTGAAATTATTATCCAAATTCAATTAATGGCAAAGGTTTGAAGTGGTTGTTAAACGTCGTGAAACGGAATTTTAAGATGTATTTACTTTACTTTTTTTACATAGTAATATCTAAATTTATAAACAACCCAGGTTTTGTAATATTTCTATTCTTTTATGCCAAGTGCCTCTCAGCTACATAAGGCCTACAGTGTAAAATCACATATCGTGTCTTAAGCACATAAGGTAAAAAAAAACGTGTTAAAATATTAAAAACCACATCCATACAGTTTTTTTTTTCAGAATTAACACAAAGTTAAGTACGAACGCATAGATTTTCTGCTAGAATAGATGTTGCCGTTACTTATGTTAATCATCAAATAAAAGTCTTTATTACTCGCTTAAAGACATCGTAAAACCGAAGCGGGCACGTAATAAAGTACCGTTCAGGACAAAAACCTGCAATAACTACATACACTTAAACGGCCCATTAAACCCATGATCTTGTGTCTTGTCTCTTCTAGAGATTGTACGCAGCGAAATTTTCACGAAAATAGCAAAAGTTAAATATTTCAAACGAAGTTTTGAGACTGAATAGAATTATTTGGATGTCCTTGGTCCCCGTAAAGACAATATCTTAAGTTAAGCTCTTTTTGAAATATTCTGTATGAGATTCTACTTGAAAGTTTTATTCAAGGAGATTTGATTTTAAATATGAATATACGTATAGTACGTAGTTGTAGAGTATTTTGTAACAAGGTGTTAAAATAATAGTTTAAATAAAGAAAAGTAATCTTTCGTTACTATATTTTTATTCATGAACAACAAATTTAAAAACTAAGAAAAAAATAAAAAGCTGTTACTTACTCCCACGTCATATACTCTTTAAATTATACCGGCTTTAATATAGTTTCTTCACATTTAAACGGAACTTAAAAACATTTCATGTTTGGCGCACTTACACTTCAGCGCACTTTAAAGAGAAATTTTGGCGAAAGCACATTATGCACGGAACAATGTAAGTAAATTACTTTTCTGATGGTTTACTCTTAAGCGAGTATCGTTAATGTATTAGAAGAGTTGCAAGTTGGACATTTTGTTGGTCATTTACTGACATGCAATACTTGAGTATATACATTCAAATTTGCTGTTTTAAAATTAAAAATTGATAACATTCGCCTCATTTTCTTTACAGAAGAAGTTATTATTATCGCCCACAGCAATTTGCAACACCAATTGCCAAAAGATACTCGTACGTCGTAAGTGTTGGAAATAGTATATTTGCACCTTAATTTTAAAAGTTTCATGTTTTATATGACGCTCCGGGAATACTGCGAAATATTTTACCTCGACTGCTATGATCTTTACTATACCGGTTACAATACTGTAGGTACTACGTTGAGTCTACAGGTAGAATTAAAACTGCAATCTCAACCTCAATGCAATGACTCTTGGATATAACTACAATGTAACACGTTGCAATAAAAATATAAATTAAAGTAAATTATAAATATAACACTAAGTATTAATATCTTGATAAACTGGCATCCCATAAAATAATATCGGCGGATATGGATTCTCACGGTTGGTTGAATTGCTTTGTCTAAATCTATATTTAATATCCGGGTATATCTAATATATAAAATTTTCGAGTCACAGTTTTATTTACCATACCCCTCCGAAATTTTCATACTCTTTGATGAAATTTTATATGTATTTTCAGTAGGTCTAAGCATATCTTTTTTTATACCCCTAAGTAATAAGAGATTTATTTTTTATTTTTTGGACATTTTTTTTATGAAGTGGCATTAAAAATACATACAATCCTAAATTTTCACCCTTCTACCATCAACCCCAATACTTTATGACAGAACAACATTTGCCGGGTCAGCTAGTTACACATACCTAAACAACTACATTTGCACGATTTTGTCACAACATAACAAAACATAACTCTTTGTAACACCAAAATAAAAGGGTAGTTTATAAAACTGTTCTTAATAGTATCGGCACTATACAATGAAATAATACCGGGCTGTTGAATTCTGTGCGAGTACCGTCGAGCGATGCCGATGAAATAAGAGAGTAGCGCGAAGTGGGAGGAATACAATATTCATTGCAACAAAACGCTATCGAATTTGAGCCGGACTGCGCTCCACAACGTGCCAATGTTAAACGTAGCTTCAATGCAATTATTGCTCTCAGTACTGCGGTGATCAAACAATTCAATCCTCTATCCATACTAATGTACAATATTGAATCGTCTGTTTGCGATTTGAAAATAATTGCTATTTCCTATATAACGACGTTAATGCTCGTTCGCCTTTTACGTCTATCAATATTTTTCTGTTTGAAGGGTTTAATGTTGGGAATGGTTGAAGAACTTTTTTTCATACATTTATTGTCCACTTAGTTCCAAACATCCAAAGGTTTTAGAGACGGGTCCTCGGGATTTATGGACAATAAATAAAAATCTGCACAAAAAAGAATATACATTCCTAATATCTGCTTGCCAAAAACTAATACCTAATATTTGATGTTAACTGCGTTTTTGCGTATACTTCTATCGTAGGAAATAACATTAATAATAAAAATAAGTAATAGTAGTTCACTACAAGTAGCCCGAGATGTCGGAAGAAAGAGCAAGGCGACTGGGATACAATACAATATTCATTGCAACAAAGTGCTATAGAATTTCGCTCGACTGCGAGATCCCTGACATAGCTTCAAACGTGACCTCAATGGTACTCTTGATCTTATTGTTAATCGTGTAAATTACGTTAAGCTCATCTTATTTTTTCTTTAATTGGAATATTACACGAACGTAACACGTTAACGTTACACTTATGAAAATCAAATTGCGCTTCTTGAAATGTTTAGACGAAGCCAATGTCCAATACATGGAGAGAAATTCATCATTTGTTAGTTAAAATATAGATTTCCCTTTCTAATTAGTATATTTTAATTGTACCAAAGGAAAATTCAGGTTAATTGTTTGAGTAGAAGACGTTACTGCTTATAATGTTATATTTATTAGTATATGATCAATCCTTATACAGCCTTAGAGGTATAAATTTGAAATTGAATATAGGACTATCTCCGAGACAAAACCTGTTTAATAATAAAAAGGAACAAAATCGGTTCACGATATGCAAAGATATGGTGTATAAAGTAATGTTGAATTTCCTTCTTTTTGTTGAGACAATTACATGACTATTACCTACGAAATGAGTACCAGTAATTGGTAATTCAGCGCAAGTCGGTGAGTGTGAAGCGGAATTCAATATTAATTTGTATTGCCACAAAACAATCGAACTTATGCGAGCGCTGTCCGTCGCTTCGTAATGTTAAACGTGGGCTATAGGTGCACTTGATTCTCTCTGATTGAATTGCAAAATTGATTACGGGAACGCACGTGACATTGAATGCACATCCATCATCACTATTATACTTGACTTATGAATACGGGACTTGCAATCAAATCAGATGAATGAATTTTAGGTATGTTTGCCTTTAGAATTAATAAGGCCATAATCTACTAACTTTGTTAACCTAGTAAGTAGACTATGTACACTCTTCAGAACATAAGAGAAATCTCAAGAATCATGGCTTCCTTGATTTTTTCGGCGTAATAATAATTAATTTGTAATGTATAAAGTAAATTCGAACACTAAAAGGAGATTTTGTTGCGCATCTACACCTCCAACGTTTGAAAACCGAGATTACAGTGGAGCGTTGTAACTTGGATGATTTATGCGCTACGTGGTTCATTGAATTGAATTCAAGTCTTTCCACATAAGTCATATTTAGCGTAATCTTAGTACATAGAGGACATCAATTACAATCCTTGCGCGTATTAAACACAAGAACAGCTTAGGTAACTGCAAATTTGCCTTGCGTTGGAACATCGTAAATTATATGATTGATTGCTTTACCACGTCCGTTCAATTTTGGACTTTAAATCGTCGCTCTTGAGTCATTATTAGCATTTTTGTGAAAAACTAAAAGTGCTAGTTTAAAAAACGGACAAGAATATCGGCACTTTGTGAAGCGAAATTACATCGTGGCGGTTGAATTTTGCACAAGGAATACTGCTCGAATACAATATTCACTGCTACAAAACGACGTCGAAGCAAGCTGGACGCTTCCGTGTGCCGCCTTGCGAATGTAGCTTCGATAGAATTATTCTAATTCTACTCATGAAAACGAAACAGTTGTAAAGTTGCCAGATGTTGGAGTGTAGTGACACTTTTTGTAGGAATATAAATGTATTGCGCTGTTCTTACGGATTATAGCTGCGATTTTCTGGAACTTTTTATAGTCCCACTGCTGGGCTAATGACCAATTCAAGACTAGACCTTAATCTTCTATACTATACCAACGTGGACCAAAATTATATGAACACGGAAGCCAACTAACGCATGTGTGAAGTATTGAAAACAAGGTACAAATAATGGCATGTTATCTAAGTTAGACCGATTCAACCAATGTAACAATTTATGTACAACTATTAGAAATAGAAATCGTTGGTTAGGCACATAAAAGCTGTAAAGAATCATCGCAAACTACTAACTTATTGCCTAAATTGAATGGAACATTTTATTTCGTACCCTGTACAAACAGTTTTACTACTATGAGTGTATGTAAACAAACTTTCACATTATAGTAATACATACAAATATTTGTTAGCAGCATTCCAAATTATAGGCAAACAAGGCTTAACGTAAAAGTTAGTAAACATTGACGTACATACCTTGATCTGTTGCGGGGTTGGCCTGGTTCTCCATGTACAGTTTGCGAAGTTCCTCTTCCTGTTCCTCGCTCCAAACTCCTTTGCCCGGTTTATCCCTATAGTTTGAACGGCTTTACAATATATCACAATTTACCGCAAACAACTTTGTTATGGCCTATCGGTAAGTATGGGACTTCTTACTTCCATTATACTCTCAGATGCGAACGCAAAAGTTTAGCAGTTGAAATTATTACCGACTGCGACCAAATGGGTGTTTTATGTTTTTTAAACAAGCTCAAACTGTGAAATTCGGATCATAAATCTGTTAATAGTTACGAGGTAACGTGCGTTATTTCGGACGTAAAAGCAAATGTATGTGCTGACTTAATTCTATTACAATCGAACTCGTTCAAACGGAAGTTAAATAAAAAATAGGTCTAGCACTAAAATTCTATGAATCTGGTACGAAATCCAATTAAGATTATAACAGTTATAATTGACAGCATCCTGAATGTAGAAGACATTTTAGAAATTTTGAGCTGAAGCGAGACTGAGACTGGAAATATAGGTCTGATTTTATCCCCAATTGTTTGAACTGACAATCGAATTAGAAGCGCCATTCATACTTGCAATTTGATCCGCAAACTATTCCGAGTATGAGAGGAATCGATGTCACTCGATAGTTCAATTTTGAAGTCGGTTCTTTGGACTTTTGTTGGTTTTTGATACATTGTAACAGATCCATTTAAAATGATATGTTTTTATTTGAATTTCCATAAAGATACTTTGTCTCAAAATATAAAACGTGCTAAGGTTACGACTAATTATAAACGCTATGTTAAGGATCAGAAAATACGTTAGGTAATTTTTAATGTATGTTATGCTAATGTGGTATGCGTTAAGACATACCACATTAGAGTAACATACAATGAATATTTCAACAAGATAAGTTTTACTTATTGATTCGTGGTTCGATGGATAGCTTTTCCCATTTTTGACTGTGACAGTGAAAATTGATGACTGTTAACGTTCTAGTTTAAAGTTTTAATAAGGCAAAAACTAAAATATAAACAGTAAATACCACTATAGCATAGCATTACATCTGTGGAAGGCCTCGGCTAGTACTCCTATACTTTCTTAGGAGGTCGCAAATAACTCTTCAAGAACTGGCCTTTCACAAATAGGACAATGTTGAAAATATGACAAAATTTGACGAAGTAAGTTATCTTATGTTCAATTTAGTACAATTTTCGAATAGATAGATATGTGCTACTTTTAAATTAAATTAACGACCGCGCGCATTGATTCTCAAGAACTTTCTTGTCCTATTTCATTCCAATTAATCTCCCTGCTGGGGTAAATGTTTGATACGTGTCTATTAATAGATGGGAGGAAACACGAAGTAATCAAATACACTGCGGTCGATCAATAACTTGATAAAGGGTTTCCAATGTTTCCATGTACAATTATTTGAGCGATGCGGGTTAAATACGTCTACATAATGTGGGTCAGTGCTTCGAGCGAATAAACATGCAGTCCGTCTAATGGTTAGAGGTGTGTTAGGGATTGTCGTGATTGGACATGTGGCACAAACTGAAAATACGACCAAAATTCAACCTAAATTGATTTTGAGTGCGTTGCTACTTTTGAAAACTGGGTTGATACGTCTCGTACCATAAAGTTTGCGACCTTTTATATGTACAAATCTTTGATATCCGTACATGCATGTTGGAAAATTACAAAATTATTGTTATCAATTGCATTTCAGTGAAGGAAAACATTGTATTAAAATCTACACGCTTACTATTTAAAAAAACTTTGCACTTGGCCAAGGTAATTGATCTTCTCATTCTTGTCCTTGTCATTCTAAGAGAGGATAATAATAAAACAATAATGGTTAGTGAGGATAGCGTGGGATGTGCTCACAATAGAACCACTAATAAAGTTCTATTTATTGCCATAGAAATAAAATATCAGCCTTTAATATTTTTGTTTATAATTTTGGTATCTCTTAAAACATGAGCTTTAAAAATTAAGAAACTATTTTAAAATCACAGATAATCTTAAATATTACTTTTTTTGTCGCATAAAGATAGCAAACGAGCATGTTGTTCACCTGATGGTAAGTGATCACAACGGCGCATAGGCTTCAGTAACTATCCCCAAGCTCAATTAAATCATACCTAAGTTTGATCACAGATGCGTTGCTACCCCTAAGGATATGTTTGCCTCGTATGTAAGTATAACCGGCAACTACGCCTCTCCAAACCGAAACACAATAATTGCTTCACGGAGGATAATGAGGGTGACGGTGGTACCTCCCCGGTCAAACTAAACGAATTCTACCAACTTCCGAAATTACTGCTATACTAAAACTTATTTGTACTACGAAATATACTATGCATGTATTTAAATATTTTAATATGTAAGATATTTACCTTCCATCGTTATACAGGTCGTAGCCGAGTTCTATTTCAATCGCGTCCTTCGAGGTTTTCCAAAAAAGAAGCTCAATGAAAGCCTTCGGGTTCTTTGACGCTATCTCGGTGAACTTTCTCAGAATGAAGATTGCGAACTTTTCCAATTCCTAAAAATAACTTTGCGTGGCAGTAAAATACTAATAAAAATATTTAGACTTTGTTAAATACTATAAAGGTATATAGAGATTAAAGTAATGAGATAAAAACATCTACTTTTGTTTATAACATAAAGATAAAATAAAACTATTGTAAAATTAACAAATTATTAACATTTTACTAATGTTTATGCATCGTATTTAATAAGTAAACGACCTCGTCCCGAAAAAGACTCCTAAAGCAGTATTAATAAAGTGAACTTGAAAGTCCCGCCTCTCCAAAGCAAAAGACAATAAATTGCTTCACGGAGGATTATGGGGTGGCAGTGGTCCCGTCCCAGTCGAACTACGAGAGTTCTACCACCTGTCACATTATAAGTAATCAATAATTCCGACCGTCAGGGTTCCAAACCCGTAGTTTTATCTTTTTTAACGGTAGTTATTTAAAACTAACCTTCAAATGCGGCATGGGGTTAGCGAGAATCTTCTGGAAGACCAGAAACAGCGTGGCCTGGAACACCATGGACGGCCGCTTGCAGTCCCACGCGATGCGGTGCAACATCTTCAGTATGCAGTGGTTGGTGTGCACGCTGTTGGTGTCGAAACGCTCCAACAGTGACCCGCAAGCACTCACCACTCGGGGATGACAGAATCTGAACAATTAATTAGCGGTCAGATTATAGTTCAAAATATGAGGCGTATAAAATCACTTACGCCTATCTTCAGTTTCCTTTTTAAACTTAAAAAAAATATATATTTTATCAAGAATGAGATATGATATGTCGTTGACCTTATACAGTGCTTTCGATACTATTACGGCTTGCATAATATATATTTAACCGCCCGCCTTAAAAAGAAAGAGTCCTATCGATATAAATTCTTGTAATTTGTTTGTCGAATCCAATTAATTATATTATTTTATCTAGATTTTATTTTTATTCCATTTTATCTAGATTTTTGTCATAAAAATAGTAGTTATGTAGATGTGTCTTACATATTCTTTTGACCAATCGCTACTACTTTAAATAAATAATCCGTCCTTTAAGTTCCTTTTTGACGCAGCCCTAAAAACCGAATTGAGATATATTTAAAATAGTATTTTAAGCTTTTCCAATAAGCTTGTACGAGTAAATAATGAAAAGAATATTTTACTATAAATGAAAAATCTTTAAGCCTCTCTAATAAGAAATTTAAAAAAACGGGAGCGAAAAGGTGATTTAAAATAGATTGTGATCGTATATCGCACTCCCTGCATTGCGAGTTAACGAGTTTTATTTTTACGGGCGACCCGTAACGACTAATCGATATCGAGTTATCGTCTCTGGATAAATAACCATCGAGAGGTTATTTTTACCTGGAAATTTTTGATTTTTCTATTTGCGATACCAATCTATATTAGTTAAGCCAACGCTTCACTGAGTCTTTGATGTTGTAATTGGCTATGTATGGCAGTTATTACCTCAGTCAATAAATATTAAGCAATATGAAACTAATAAATATATTGAAACTAAAATAAACTGTTATTTCGGTAACGAATATTTACTAGATACTGAAAAGTATAAACCTTTTAAATTTTTCCGTTTTCGTCCGTCTGTACGTGTCTCATTATACAATATGACGGATAAATACACGCTATTTCGTCTAATATTTATCAATTATTAGGGACTGTATGTAAAAAACCCAGAAGGGATTGACACCAGAACTTTGTAACAAATAACCATAGAGTAGTATAGTATTTTACCTCTGAACGAAGTCTTGGAAATCGAAGTCTGTTTCGACAACCGCTGTAGTCCTTTCTTCCTCTTCTTCATCTTCTAAAAGATTGTTATATTTACTTTAGTTGCGATTTACGTAGTGGTTAGATTTAATAGATTAAATTTGCCAGATGGTACAACTCATATAGTTTAACCGGGGAGATACCACCGCCACCCTCATAATCCTCCGTGAAACAATTTATTGTTTCGGTTTGGAGAGGCGTGGTTGCCGGCTATACTTACAAACGAGGCGAACATCTTAGTCCTCATGGATAGGAACGCATTTGTGATCAACCTTGGGTCAGTGGTGCTTGGGGGTGACTACATATGTCCATGGGTGGCAGTGACCACTTACCAACAGGTGGACTGCATGCTCGTTTGCTACCTTTACACAATAAAAAAAAATGTATCAATTAAAATATTGTGAGTCAAGAGCACTGATGAAAGTGGCAATACACCGGTGGTCAATTTTACCTAGGTGTTGATTATTATAGATTTCCATTCCAGTTTATGAGTCTTGAGACATTTATATATTTATTTTTAATAATTATATTATGTACAGAAAAAGAGATTCATACTTAATTCTCACAATAATCATCGTATGTTATGTTCATATTGCTCCCCGATACATTGTATACTCTCGATACGTAACATTTTTATATATTTTTTACTCCCAAGAATACAGACGTAGTAGATAATTTTCTTTTGCGAGCTTAAACGTAAGAAATTATATTAAGTCGTTTTACCTTCTTCATCATATTCCGAATTTTCTTGCGTTTCCGTTCCATTTTCCATATTTTCTGGAAAGGAACATTAAATATTATGTTATCAGGTTTTGAGAAAATTAATGCCCCTTTATACCTTTAATGTCGCTCCTAAACCATGAAACATTTTCGTTCGTGAAATAATTATAAGAAATCCGTTCGTATGACTTTTATAATTGAATTGGACAGTACATTCTTAGCATATGTCATAATATTTTCAAGCATGATATTTTGTTTAATTTTAGATAGATACAATTAATAGGCTCTAAAAATCTAGTAGGACTATAATTACCGCTAAACATTAGTTGTGCATAAAACTTCGAACATAATTTTATTTGTAAGCCCGATATAGTCATAGCTTGGCTCAGATTACAGCGAGTAAGTAAACAAATTTTCAAGATTTAGCTACAAATATTTAAGCGACTCGTCGATCCCCCAATATTTATGTAGAGCCAAATTTCCCGAACCCCAGTATAATGTAACGTGGATATAAAACACTTATCATGATTTACTCACCGAGCTCGACCCCTAAATCCGTGCTGTATATAGTTTCCAACATATCCAGCTCCTCGTCTGCTTCGATGCCCGGCACGCCAAATATACCCTCTTCGGGCCACACTTCCCTATTAAATGTCAATAAGATCTTTAACATATCAGAAATCACAAGTGTAAAATATGATCACAATAATGTTTTATGAAATTAAAACTTTATAATTTCCCTGTTCTTTATGAAACGAAACAAGAATCACAACCCCATTGTATGCATTTATTGTACTCTATATCTTATATTCATTTTAGGCCATGCATGACGTAACGAATTACGAGGTAAATAGCGTTGAATATAGTGTTCACAGCAAAGAAATTATAACATTAAACATCGTTTCAAATATTAATCATCGTGCTTGTAAAGGATAAATCTTATAATGTAGCTTTTTAAATCTATGAATATTAAACTTTCATAACATTATTTATCTGTTTACTCCTATACTGAAGAAGTGAAAAAGAGACGTAAATGTCGTAGTATACACACCTAGCAGCTCTGAAAGTGCCAATTGCGTCTTCGTACTTGTGCTCTCGCATCAGTTTCTGAATCTTCTTCATACAACCCTCTCTGGATTAAAAGAATAAAAATAAATTGGTGGTATAATCATATCAAAACTTAATCTTAAAACCGAACATATTTCCAAGGAAGGTACAACAAGTTGGTTTGAACAATCAATTATGTAGGTGGAATCTTGTTAAAACTTTTGTTATTGCAATATACAATGGGTATACTTCACGAGCTCGTTAAATTTATAAATCTGAATATATTTTTCTTCGAAAAGGGCACTACGAAACAAGTAAGTACTTGCTTAAAATTTACAATGGAAACTAGTAGCCCCGGCTATACAACATTTTTTCTCAAATTATTATTTTAATGTATAAGAGAACTTCGGTAACGCACTGTTCAAGTAGTGGTTACTTTCACAATAAATAAGTAACTTTTAAAACTAAAATAACCAGCTGCTTAAAACTAAGTCATGGGAAAGGGAAAAGCAAGTACTATAAAATGTTTTTGATAAGCTAAGGCTAAGGACAAACGTAGTTTTGGTAGTGTTTTCTATGATCTATATTCGTCCTGTTTCATAAAAATAAAAATGTTATGATATACCTATATTTTTTTTGGAATGAACTGTTTAGTAGTTTTTAAATTTCGAAAAAGAAATGGGATTCCTCTATTTTTTCTTGGCTGACGTCTAATTCGAAAATTGAATGTTTTACTTTTACTTTTTATCGTATAAATGCAGTCCACCTGATGGTAAGTGGTCACTGCCGCCCATGTATAATCGCTGAATATGATTGAATTGTATTTGAGGTTGACTAATGATGCTTCACTACCCGAGAGGACTGAGATGTTCGCCTCGTGTAAGTATAGCAGGCAACCACGCTTCTGATAATCAAAACACCATAAATTGCTTCATGGAGGATTAAGAGGGTGGTGGTGGTACCTCCCTGGTTGAACTAGTATATGAGCTGAACCACCTCACAACTCACAATCCAAACGAATTCAACCTACACCTAATATTTTATCCACCTTGTCATTTCACTTCACTCTGCTGCGAGGACTTTGAGGATGATTAGAACAAGGACGAGAACGAGGACGATGAGGACAATCAGGACGAGGATCATTGGAACGATCAGGATAAGGACGAGGACAATCAGGATCTCGGCTAAAGGTTTTTGTCGATGAAGGAATACTAAAAGAACATTAAGCCTAGGGATACTATTGTACTGAAACAGAAACATACTTCTGTTGGTCGATGGGCACGTCGGAGGCGGCGTCGAAGGGCGGCGGCAGCTCGTCCGCGGTGCCGGCGAGCACGGCCGCCAGCTGCGGCCGCACCGCCTCCCACGCCGACACTTCGCTCGCCTGAACTTTGGATTTTTGGACTTGCGGCTTCCGTTCTGTTTGACGACGTATTATTTAAAATATTTAAATATATTATTTTAATTTACAATATTTTAAAACGTATAAATAACCTATAACTGTGTACGTTTTATGTTTTGTCATATTCTTATGGACGCGTGAAACCAGACCGCAGCATCATTTCGAAAAAACTATTTATAAAACCTATAGTAAGTGTAATATTTATTATAGTATATTTTTTAACATATATTAAAATAAAATAATCTGTATTTATTGCACTGTATGTATTGCTCAGTTCATGCAGTCGCATGTACTGAGCGCCTCAGACGCAGGCAGTAGGGGGAAGAGGTTAAATTTAAGCATTAAAAAGTGCAAGCGGTCTTCCAGACCGCGCGTCCGTTAAAGGTGTTTATCGGTATTATATGCTTATCGTGAGTTTAACACACATTTTTATACTATGAAGGTAACAAACGAGCGAAGGTGGTAAGAGGTCATTGATCCGTACCTTATCAACCTCGCCTGAATATGAGGCGGCAATTTTGCCCCTTTAGTTGTACTACACGAGTTCTACCAGCTAGCCCTATCTCTAGTAGGTATTGTTTTTCACCCGTAAATTAAATAAAAAGTTTTATAGCGTTTTTTCTCTCCAAAAACGATCTCCAAAACTGTAGGTTATCGCCTAGCTGATGAGTTCTCTTTTAACAGATTATGCCGTAGTGACGAAATAGAAAGAACACATGTACTACAAACTTTCTCAATAGTCAGATTTCAAATATTATCTTGCAAACGTTTATCCCGACATTGTTAGATACTCAAATTGCCATTATAAAAGCTTATTAGTTATTACAATTGCCATCGTTAGACAGTTAGGTCGCCGGTTGGTCGATTCCATTCAATGAAATCGAGTGTGTGACAGGAATAATTTTAAAGCTGCTCCTAAAAGAATCTCAAACAATTCCACCTGAAATTACCCCTTTTGTTTCGTTTTAATCTAAAAGATGGAATGATACGTCCATCATAAAACTCGTGTTGTGTATATAAACATATATACATACATATATTGTATTTATCGATATAGATTGACATTTAAATAAATACATAATATTAGTATAGAAATTACATCTCCATTTTTCGAATATTAACTGTGCACAAACGCGGCAAAAACTTCGGCAAAAATGAAATATCTCTCATATTTCATAACGTTCATAAATTAAAACTTTATATGTAGTACGGTCGACTGATTCAACAGCTAATTACATACTCTTATGATGTTAGTAAAACATTAATTAATTATTCCACGTCACTGGACTTCAAAAGAAAACACTCCCTTTGAAAAGCGTAGTTAAACGGCACTTTAAATTACTAGTTACGAGTCCGTTGGCAACGGAAGCGTGGCTATTTAATTATACTAATGAGTTAGAGAACTTACTTTTAGATTTCGGTTTCTTGCGGACTTTTTTCTGCACCACTAGTCCCGTCTTCTTGCAATAATGTTCTAACATTTTCAGGAACAAATGCACCGTTTCAATGAGGTCCACTAAATACGACCTAAATAAAAAAATATATATTATTCTTAATGTGTATGTTTATTAAATGTTATAATTTAGCAACAGTTAATACAAGCAATGATGTTTAAAATAGTAACTTATTACACAGATATTATTTTAAATTATATTAAATACAGGCCATTCCTTTTTTAAGTCACGAATCCATTTTGTAAATTTCAATAATAATGATTCAAACAAACCTTGGCATTTTTGTGTCGTCATAGTTGAGGAAAGTCGTAAGTATGAACTCTCTATACTCCAATACATAGAAAATGTTGCTTTTTAATACTTTTGCTGATTCTTTTACACCTGGATCGGTACTTTTGTCCATGACAAGCAAAGTGTTAAGCAGTTCTTTATAGGCTCGGAGTGCAAGGTGGAGTCTTCTCACCCATACAGAGAACTTCTTTTTCTCTACTTTGATCATATCATAGTACTTTTCCATTTGTTGTTGTACATAATGAAACATGGGGACAGACATAGTTTCACTGAAATAAAAATGGAATATTAAAATTATCACTCAAAAGTGACTTACATATTATATATTCAATAACATAAACTATTACAAACTTAATTTTGTACCTACAGAATAATTTATTTTGAATATATTATAAACAGAACTTTCAGAAACAGTTGTCTCACCTGACCAAACCAACTTCACACTTGTGTCCTCTGTTAAACTCCATAAAGAATTTTATTGCCCACAAGTAGTAAGACTCATCATTTTGTTGTGCTTTGGACCGGACTAAGACATCCTTTACATAATGCATCAAAGGATTGTAGGAACTATTAAGGAACTCTATACAAAATTCTTTAAGAAATAATCTGTAAACATATAAAATATTTTACTATATTCTGTACAAGCTGTGCCCGCGGCTCCGCCCGCTACCCCTCCTTTTAGGGGTTGAATTTTTATGGCCTAAAACACGGCC
>DWNR01000122.1:0-25664 GCA_018250455.1 Polygonus leo | reverse complement strand
GCTTTATTGAAAATTAAATGTCAAATATTTTGAATTCTTATAAAAATAAAACAATTCTAAACATATGATAATTAATTATTTTTAATTTGGAAATGCCTCATTTTTGTACAAATATATAAAAAAGCAAATAATAAAAATATGTTTAAACAAATCTTATAATCTTATACTTGTAAAACAAATATTGAAAATCTGTAGAATAGGTTTTGTTTATCTCACAAATAAAACAGTTTTAGTGTAATACAGGGCTGTTTATATTGTTGCCAGTTTTTATCACAATTCATTGGTGGACACAGATCCCCTCCAAAAATGAGAAGTTTTAGACCATAACTGTAGCCAAGTATATTAAGCATTTTATTTATAACGAGATTTTTTTGATGTACATATAAGTTAGCTATGTGACGAATTTCAAGAAAGTTCACATGTTAGCTTAAAGTAGCGCCATCTAGCGACCAGTAGAAATATTACAAACAATATTTTGTTAAAATGTTATTTCAATATATAACACTATTTTTAATCGTAATGTACTAAGTATAATTGTAGTTAATAACAAATGTGTTAATACCCTTGATGAAAACGTCGGACTTTTATTTAAGGGGTCGAACTATACCTATACAACTGTAACACAAAAAATGCTTTTAAAGAACTAAAGAGGTTCGAAATGTTTTCTAGGTAGCGCTGGTAGCACATGGTAGATGTCCATAAGTGTATCTATGAAAAATACTTTGGTCCTTTTTAAAATATACTTAACAAAAACATATGTAAAACATATACACATGTTTTTGTTTGTTTTGATTTGAGGATTTGTGCTAATTTCAGCGCTACTGTGTCAGCTGTTAACCATCAACGTTACATTCTTCTGTTAACGGTTTTATTTTACTACTTAGCCAATTTAACTTTGTCTACTTAAATATCAGTGTCAGGTTTCTTTATATTATGAAGCTTACCTGTCTCCCTGATTGCATTTTTAGCATTTCATATCGCGTTTCAGAACATACAATCAGCATTTTTAGAAAACCTATCTGTAAAGAAATATAATACCTATATGTACATTATTGTACATCTATCTATTTCTTAATAAACTTATATGTTTTTTTGTGAAAAGTAGAAATATCACGTCAAGTGGTCTTAAAGCAATATCTACTGCAGGTATCAGGATGAAGATGAAAAGTGAAAAAGTTAAAGATGGAAGATAGTTTTGCAGTGTTTAAATGAAAAGACAATCTCCATGCCTCCATACCAATATAAAGTGAATATAAATAAATATTCAAACACAGAAAATTAATTAAAAGCGACATGATTAGACAACGGTAGCAACTAATAGGTGCAATTAGACGCTGTTTCTAGAAAGTGTTTCGGATTAATAACTATGAACATAGGTAGGTATTTGCTCGATGCGCATTCATTCATATTCACGACGTAGCGCATTTTTATTTATACCTTATACCGCTTATCGCATCGTGCGGCGTACAGTTCTGTTTAGTTGCTATACGGGCAGCGAGGTAGCTACTCGTATGTACCACGTGCTGCCCTCTGTCGGCGTCGCGGGCCACCGGTTTTGTCTCCAGTGACCTTGGTGCGCCGGCCCGAGCCGTTCATTGGCCGCTCGAAGCCAAGACGAGTCGCGCTTCTCTACGCTCCCTAAACTATGCCATTTCAAAACAAAATACACCTGAACGGGAATGTTCCCGCGGGCAGTGCCTAGCCGCGCATGCAGGTGGCGGTAATATCGCACGTCACCTGTCAAAATGATGTGACCGTGTCTATTGCTGTGAATATACTTTTAGTGCTATACGAACGGAAAAATGTGGAAGCATCGACCGAAACACGGTGAGTGTAGTCATGGTGGGACTCATACATATTTTAAGGTTATGTTTTCAACGTGAATTGCTCGCCGGTTGGTCGGTTAGCCGGTGGTATGACTAGGTACTCGGTGGGTTGTCATTTACATTAAATACGGCAGACAAAGCAGTGATCTCTGTGCTGACGCTAAAAATAGCTCGCACTGTAATGGCGGTGGTTAATCAGCGGTTAACTCTTAGTTGAAGCCCCTATTGCTGCATGCGATCATACCATGTCATGTTATCTTTGTAACGTCGTTGTTAATGAAAAACAAATAAACAGGCACACTGAGTTAGATGAGTTAGGTATATTAATACTTTACAAATGTATATCATTTAAACTTAATTTGCAATGTAAGTGCTATTCTATTTTACCAACTGTTACTTAAATTGTTATATGCTGAAGATGGAATAAACTTAGAAATACAACAAATATAAAATAGTAGTTACTAGATCAATAGGTTTGTACGTGCTATGTTGATTAGGAAGTGAATTCACAATTCTGTATGCATAGTATAATTACCAAGAACACAATAAAAAAGCATGAGAGAATAAATCGATTGCATTCAATGTAACTATTCTTAAGTAAAATCCATCATAATTATGATTTAAGAGATATTTAGTGTTTAAGTATAGAATGAATAATATACTGGCTACAAAAGGACCATTTTTCCAGCAATACTATGCTTTCTACCTTGTGTATATAAGTAATGATTACGAGTAATGATTCATTAAGCGTGTAAGGTGGATAAAATGAATATAATCTTAAATGTTAGGAATATTAATTCAAGTAAGGAAATAAAATCCAATGAAAGTAGTTTATATAGCATTATATAAACATGGATAGATGCATATACGAAAATAAAAATAGTAAGGATTACACGTGAAATGTTTATAAAAATATATATAACAACATCAAACAAGATTATCTCAAATTCAAAATAATCAAATTGATAAAAGACACAAAAATACACAAACTACACAGCTACATGCGGTTCGAAAAATATATCAAACATTTTCATGCTTATAATAGGCATAATCTTAAAGTTCTCACTTGTCATAGATAATATTAATAAGAATGTTACGTCGATAGACGTAAGATAAAATTTGGTATAACTTATCGTACGGTATTAATGATTGCAGATTTTTATTGCCACATGATATATCAGCTATCGAGTTGGAGATCGATATTAATTTATCTTGACGTCATAGGAACATTTTTCGACGCTGTCAAAGTACATTGAAGCTCTAACTGTGATAAAGCAAATAGATAAATCATAATTTTTTCGATATATTTAGTAACAGTACAGGGAAATGTTATTCGAGGGGCATCATACCATAGCTTTCTACAATTGCAAAAAAATCCTTAAAGTAAATATAAAATTTGACCACTTTATTTTATTCTTAAAAATATGTAGGAGATGGAAATAAGTCAAGTGATTTTACACGTAACAACAAGAAAATTAAAAATCGTTTCTCATATAAAACTTGTTGTTGATTTTTCAACGTACTTTCTAATTAGTTAAGAACGAGTGTCAGCGGCCATATTTATTTATCTATAAATAAATCAAATGGGTTGACTAGTTTAATGACATATTAATTTGTCAGACATTCTAATGAGACTAATAAAAGTGACACAACTTTTTGACTAGTTAAATTAGGATGACTTTGTTCATCTTTTATGTATTTTTCTATCATCGGCCATTATTATAGAAAAATTAAAATCAAAGACAATGAATTTCTTATGAATGGTATATTCCATGTTTAAAAAATGAAACGACGCAACAGCAGAAATACTTTTTATTTATATTTTTCTTCCTTGTGTCTTTACATCAAATGAATAATTGAAGAAAAATAATTAATTAGTAAATATTTTAGATCTTTAACAAGTCAGGTAGAAGTCAATAAAAGATTGCTTGGATATTCTTTAGTATATTTTTATTTATAGGTTGTAACATGATTTTTATTACTTGTAATACAGATTTAATGATTGCTAAGATTGACTCCAACTCCGATTACATCTTAATAATTTGATTTCGTCCAAGCTTTTTTATCATTTATGACAGCTGTTTGTTCGTTGTTAGTGTAATTTCCCCATAGATAATAAACAATTCATTGGACTGTGCAAAATTAAAGTAATAACAGTGACGTGAAAGACAAGATCATGAACGTGATATGCTATGAAATGACTGTGATATGCTTACACTTCTGTCAGTGATATGTGTCTCATGATTGTAACTAGTTCGTCTATAGCAGCTCCAAGTAAATTACTACTATGTTTGGCTTTTAGTTCACTTCAAAAACAAGTAGGTAAAAGATATGTATAGGAATCTAATATATAAAATTCTCGTGTCACAGTGCCTGTAACAAAACTCCTCCGAACAGCTTGACCGATTCTTATTCTATTCTATGGATTTCTATCTATTGAAATTTTGGTTATATTCGGTAGGTCTGAGAATAGGATTTTCTTCTTTCTTGTCAATTTTTTATTTTAATTTTCTTTATGATTTTGCATCAATATACCTAAAACCCTTAAGTTTAAGCCTTCTACCTTCACACCATTTAATAATCGCGATTTTATAATTAATATGGCAGAACAAGATTTGCGGGGTTAGCTAAATAAAAAACCGCAACGACAGTAGTATATTTTGATCGAGGGTATGTAACGGATATTTTATCACACATGACTGACATCCGTGTCAGCCAACTGAGAATTGATCTAATCGCTTTCCGGAAGACGAGAGTGGATGACTCGTATTAATTAGTATTCGACGTGGATTCACTTTTTTATGACTCGGCTTAACCACTCCACGTCAACTGGTTTGATTGAGTTGACGAAGCGGCTAGTGGCCTCAACTACATTGCAAATGAAGATTTTGTTCAGAGTTAATTGGTCAATCGCGTATTTCCTGTTCATAAAACAGGAAAGTCTTATTGAAATATAAGCGTTTGTTTAATAACTTCAGTTGAGTAAACGAAAATATTATTGCGAAATTGCAAGGCTAGCCTCATCTGCCTGTTTTGCAACTATAAATCTTCATTATGAGCTCGCACATATCTTTTTGAACGATATTGGAGCAAATATGTATTTAAAAATAATCTTCCTTGGATATGTGGTTCAAGGATTTCTTTTATCATCTAATTATATTAAAATTATTAATTAAACCGACAGATGCAATGGTTATTAATTACAGCAAAACAAAGATATTTTTATAACAATTTACACTACATTACTCAGTAGATAGTAATAGTTAACAAATAGCAATAAAAATAACATTTGGATAGTTTACACCAAAAATCATTATTTTACAGGTACAAAATATGAGTGTAAAGATTTACTCTTGAAAATGAAAATTCACACAATATACTACTATTTATTTTTTAATTCATTTCAAACATTTCAAAGTTAAGTACCCGAGGATTTTATTGACGTAATGTGAAAATACATGAACGTGAAAATAAATTCGTTTCAGTAAATAAGGCAGTTCCAACTATGGCGCGTTACTAAATATTTTACAAATGAATTACCTACATATAATCCATTTTTAATTATAAGATCTGTTGGTTAAGTTTTAAAGCGAGAAGTACTCAATTTTTTTCACAGCATTTGGTCCCAAGGTTAGGGAGCAGTGCATTGAAATAGACCACGTTTCTCGTCTATCATTTAATGATAGTCTGACCGTCTGCTAAGTGATTACTGTAACCACCGTACTCATCGTACTCACTGTAATGAGCACGTGTAGGAATTGTTTCAACAAACAAACTGTCGGAATGATTAGAAAGATTTCGTATGCCGTCATTAAAAGAAATTTATTACGTTTGCGAACGACAGGAATATAGCGAAAGCTGTGTACAGTTAGAATTTTCAATGCCTTCAATTTATCAGTGCTGATAACGTTCTTAATGAAATTATAGGTACAAGAAAAGAAAAAGGTTAAAGGTTTGAATCTTTTATTTGCTTTAGCATCTTTAATGGCAATGTCAATTATATTATTTTTGTCTTTACAAGGTTCTTTAATCCAAAGAACAAAATGCAACTAAATAAATATTTTATGAACACAACTGTTTGTGTCTTCGTTCATAATATGTCTGATATTTTGTTATACTATCTATTAATTAAGGTATTAAATAAGGTAAAATATATTGCTATTAATTAAGGTAAATACGAAATAACTAAGGCCGATGAAAACTTCAAATGAAGCAACCGTTATCTGCATTAGCACTTTATTTAAAATCTTCTTATTTGAATTTTATCTCCGATGAGTTATTAGCATTGAACATAATTAATTCCTCAGATAAATAGGCCTAAGTTAAGCTAAAACATTTTAAGCGTTTAAGTGTTTCATCATCAACTGCTTCACATACATTTTTTTCACTTCTTCAAACAACCAATCACCCTGCCCTGATATGAATAATGTAGTTATGCAAAAAAATAATGTAATTCTGAAGTCAGAACACGTGACTCGCGTAAATAGGCACCCATTCGAGGTATCGCCGTGAATCGAATGGCAAACGACCTATACTTACCTGCAATATATTCTTAAATGGTCTTACAGTGGATTAGGAAACAGAACGTGAGGAAATAAATTAATTCAACGCCGCATTTGAGTTCGTTACAAAATATAACAAACAGAACAAACACATAACGACTACAAATTGTAATTCTTACGTTGTATATTATCGTAATGTAGCTAGTTAGTTTGTTACCGAGCGACGTTATGTAATAAACTACGAGAATGCCCAATATTTTAATATCAATAAAATGTCTACTTGTCGCATTGAATATTCATACTACCCACGCAAACGAATATGAACTAGCTCAGTAACAACAATATTAAAATTATTCTGAGCATTGTATACGATTATGAATTATTGTAAATATTTATTGTATAATTATTTTAGACTAAAAGTAGACAAATATAATAAGCCCCGTTTTATATGTCGTTTATCTTATACATTTATGTATCGGTATAGAAAATCTAAAATTATCAAGACTTGTATGAATTCAGAAAATTAAATGATTCATAAAGTCTTCACACATTTCTACACTGACTTTTCTAATTTTCATATTATACTAACAATACAAACTCTTAAAACTTAAATGATAACAGAAACTTAACAGACCACAATG
Source organism: Polygonus leo (assembly GCA_018250455.1). Taxonomy (NCBI): domain Eukaryota; kingdom Metazoa; phylum Arthropoda; class Insecta; order Lepidoptera; family Hesperiidae; genus Polygonus; species Polygonus leo. The sequence continues at coordinate 18,695 of DWNR01000122.1, read as the reverse complement.
GTGGCTGATACGTAAAAAGAAACTTTACTTAAGAACTTAACTTAAAAGAATATCATAATTGCACGGTCACGTAGTTTCTTTAAAAGTGTAATAAGTGCCGATCAAATTAAAGACATTATTTTAATCTTCGCATGAATAAGTCATTTTGAGAATGAAGAGCTCGTAACAAGTCGGAATACTCTCTGATGTCTGTTCGAAGAAAAATACAGGACGATTCGTACCCTTTGTTTTAATGACGGTGATTTCAAGAAACTACTTACCACCTATTTAAATAAATAACTCTATTGAGCACTGAAATTTCTCTTTCGCAATCATCACCTTAAGCTACTTGTGATATTCTTACTGTTATCCGTAATTGATGTGTTTTCTTATAAAGATCCCAATTATGTATGATTTTATTTTACACTGAGTACTTACAATTATGTTGTTGTCAGAGAAAAACGATAAGTGATAATTAATATAGTATAATTAAAACATTTTTCCTTTGTATATTAAATTCAATTCAAACTGTAGTTAAAATATAGTAGACATTAGTTACTCGATGCTAATTGCAACATATAATGTTTTATTTAAAATAAACTTGTAAAATAAAACACGTACCTAATTTTATGAGATTATGTAATTTCATATATATTATATAATAAAAGAACATTAAAAAAAATTAGGTTTTGAAATTTGAATTCTTTAATTCAAGATAGTTTAACAGAACACAACATACATTTATGAAGCGTGTGACCTAGATTACGTAGTAGGTATAAACGTTTCATTAAAAACTTGTGGATATTCGGTTCCTAATTGATCGTACTTGATTTTACGAGTATCCTATTTGCCAATTCAAAAGTATTACAATGACTAACGTGATCATTTTGGTCGTGTTCTGTGGCTATTGCCCAACCATCACATTTCGAACACGTCCTTTCAAACCACATAAATGCAAACAGAATGCCACCGCTTTGTTACGGAATGATAATTAACATTCAATAGACATAAACCCCGTTTTAACTACGACCTAAATATATATGGAAAAACCTACCTATTTAATGAGGTAATGTCTAGTTCCTGATTTTAAGTTATGTTATGTCTAAAGGTTTGTACGTTGTTTAGACAAAGCTCGTATCTGATTCATACCTATGTCACCGTATAGGTGTAAATGTAATCAGATAATACGCACATTATTTTGATAAATCAAAAACGCGTGTCTTGAATTTAATAGTCATCATCGTCATTAAAGAAGTACGCATTCTGTCAATTTCAAAAGCTTTCAGGCCTTTAAAGATAAAACAAATTTTGTGAAGAAGATTTTCAAAATCGTGTTAGAGAATAATCATCATCGTCATCACAACCCATTATCGTCCTTCTACTAAGGACGGGTCTCACAATGAGAGAACTAAGTAACGGATATAGGTCATAGTATTTGAAAGCAACTAAATATAATAAAACACATCCACGTAAAGTCATGGTGATACTTTTAGATAACTCGCTACTTCGTATGCGCTGTAGCTCTTGCGCTATTGCCATTACGTTTATTTATTCGATCAATCTTCCCAATAAATATATCATTAGTGCCTACCAAAAATTTATTGCTGTCGTTATCTTTATATTCAAAATCTTTATTACTCAATCGTTACTGAACATCCTGTTCTCAAAAACTTTATATTAAAAGTTTACGTTATCTAATTCCATTTGGAAAGTTTTACGAGGTGAATATTTATTTTAATCGTCTGTCTTCACTATATAAAATTCTTCCTCCCGTACAACATACATACATTTAAGACATAAATATTATTCAAAAATGCAATGCGTATCACTTTCTATAAAATGTTGGACAATAGTGCAAAATATTTCCTAAATTGGATTTACTTTTTCTATTGCTACAATTATACAAACATCTGTATACCTAATTCTTAATATGACATAAACAAAACAATAAGTATTTTTTAATTGCTGATAAAAAAAGGTTTATGTCTTTGTATCGTTAGATATACATAGACATATTCACGGACGTAAACTAGTGTTTTTATTTCAACACCGTATACTTGCAAATTGTGGCTCGATGCCAATCAAGAAATGTTCATTTTATCTAGCTATTACTTTTGGCTTTGTGACAGCTTCGCTTCCGATCGGTAAATAAATTATACAAATTAACGCCAACTCTAGCAGTAAATTGTAAGTGTTAGCCATTAGTTTCTGCTATTATTTCAAATCAAAGTCCTACAAGATCAGCCTTTAATCAATACAATTAAATTACAAATTTCTTGAATAATGGTAGGACTTGTTATCTGCAATGTTGTGTACTTCTATTAAATGTTAACGTAGATAAAAATTATTCCTTATTTATCTTTGATTTCTTAATAAATGCCGCTCAAAATACATAACGTACTTGAGGTGTATTCCAGAAATAAATTTTACGCGAGCACTCTAAGGCCATCTTGCTTGCAACAACTTCCTTCTGATGTGAATTGGACCAAAAATATTACAAACAAAACGATGACAACTAGACAAGCAATGGAAATGTTGTTTGTAAAAATGTTACAAATGTAATTGCAATTCGATAAAACATGAAATGGATTCAAAGAGGAACATACCCATGTATGGCGGGGATCACATGATGATAATATCGCTCTCATCAAGCGTGACTATATTTGTTTAAACGTTACATTGTCTTAAGTCAATATTTGTCGTTTTTTACCCTTAGTATAGTTATATTAATAAATAATTGTTATCCTCTTTGATTTCTTGGTTGTTAAGATGACAGTTAAGAGGAGAAAAATTGAAGATCTGTAATCTTCAAGGGCGGTAATTATTAATTACCAACAGTGTATTACAAAAAATAACAACGGGTTGCACTCCGGGAGTGCCGGCAGAAGTGAAAACTTATTAACAGTGTGCATTTTCGATATTTTGGAATGGTTAGGGAATAATTTTGCACGAATTGTTTTAATTATCCGTATTAAATTATGTGGTAAAATACAATATTCATTAATTGCGCTATTGAATACCGTATGCGCTTCAGAACTATTACAATTATTTTACATTAAAAAGTTTATCTCTCAGAAAAATCAAGTTCCATCGATAATTTCGACGATTCCTTCACCATCATCATTACCAGAACCATCATCGCCTATCTGTAAAACTGATACGATAGGTTTATGGTAGCTGAAGTAAGAAACGAACAATTTTTATCCGAACCTATTTAAATGTCTAATAAAGACCGCATCAATAGTAGTTTTGTATTTCGTTGTACTAATATTGCGATCATTTGTCATCGTCCATCTTACGAATTTTCGATCCAGGTCACGTATCCTAACTAGTTGAACATTTTTTACTCATCAAAGCCGCTAAACAAGTTTTCACTTCAATAAACAATAATTCGTCAACATTGTAAGTAAATTTACTTGTTATAAATTTAATGTTTTTAATCTAAAAGCAAAAGAAATGCTTATCGTTAAAATAGTTAAGATTGACATAAATTATACATTAATTCTCAAAATAACATATCACATTGTGAATATTTTTGAATAAATATATTAGCGTGTCAGTGAAACCTAGAATAATCAGATAATTTAGTAAAAGAAATATGTAAATAGATATTTATATCGGAGTCGCTACTTCAAATACGTATATTAACATATATTGAAGCATACCGAATACATATTGATTACTCACAATAAACATCTTTGCTACAAATTTGTTTGATCTCGGAATAGCTCTACTCCGCATGTTTATTTAGATGTAGATGCTTGTTTATCTTAACTTGTTTCTGAAGTTGTAGATTTGCTTTTAAAACGTATATCTGGTACCGATAAAATAGGTTTCTTTATTATTTTGTATCGTCTTATTCGATTTAACTTACGTCTGCGCTTAGCAATTATGACCAAGTTTAATTAATATTGAAGGGCCTATTATGTTTGTTTAAACGATTGTCTATACAAACAGGTTGTATTGCATAGGTATTGAGAATTATTTCGTTACTATTTCAGTAAAAAGAATTTAGGTATTCAGAAATTGCACTAGTTCTAATAGGTGTTTGTTGACACAATAAAATGAGCTGATTTACTAAATGTCTGGTATTCTACATATAGACGTTTGTAATCTTTTTTAAAATGTATATATTTTCTCTATTCTTGATAAGTTATTGCATAAAATAGGCATTTATACAAAGCCCACATTGCTTGCGTTTAAAGTCCTTTGAACGGTATCAAGACATTAGAAGTGCCTTGATTGCGCACAACATTAAATTTAGCATTTTCCATGCGTGCAAACACACCTAATGCATTCACGGCTTTGTGAATGGAATGGCATTTAGTATTAAAGCCAATAAAAGCATAAACTCAGACTCTACTGTGTGCTTTGACAAATGCATTCACAACCTTGATTTTGTCACTTTACATATACAGCTCAATCACAACGAGTTTATTATTTATATTAACAATAGAGATCTATTTTATTCTAACAAAATCCACACCTTAAAGAATAAATAGGTTTGTTAAAACGTGAAGGCAATTTACGTGGTATTTACACTTCTTTTTTGCAATTTCTCTCTTTAGTTCATCGTAGGCCGTACTTTGGTTCAAATGGGGTGTATCTAGAATCCAGATGAAAGTCCTGCCAAGTTAGTTTGTCAAAACTAGTTTTAAAGTCCATTTAAACGTGTTAACCATATATTGTAAATATTACTTCTGCAATAAAAGGGCGTTATTTAGTTATGTCAGTAAATCTATTTAATTTGTACGTATATGACTTTGCCAATTGTTGTCTAATATTTTTGGAAGAATAACGTATGGATGTACGTTTCTGATCTTCCAATATATCAAAGTTATTTACTCAGTATTGAAACAATAAGGACAATAGCCCATAAGTCATAAGTTATATGTATATGTACTTAGTTTATCTATTCAATTATATCCCATATGGGTAAACACTCGGTTAATTTAGTAACATGAAGTATTATGCTTGACGTAACAAATTTATTTTTAGATTTAATTGTATACACGCGTAGAGGTTAAAGATTTAAATATTCATGGATAGCCTCGATCTTTTTGAGAGCACGACGATTTTGCATATTTTGAATGAAATGTTTTTGAATTTTGATTATTCTTTGTAATATTACAACACGCAATCTCAGGTCATCGCGCTGAATTTCTAATTTGAATTCCGAAGTGGGCATACGTAAATCCATTACATGTATGTAATGTATTTAAAATTCAAATAGCTTTATCTGTGTGACCGCGAGTGTGTGCGTTGATAAGCAGTTTAAAAATAGAACGTCTTATGGAGACCAGTTTCGATCGGCGTGCTCGGATCATGTTTTATGCAGACCGTTTTATATAGAAACTTGAAACAATGAAACCTGAAAATTCTATAAATAAATGTCTACCTTTCATTACTGATGTATCTACATACATTGCATTACTAAAAATAGCTGGACGCGCTTGAAGAAATTGAATATGTAAATGTTTAAAATTAGAAAAGGATTCTATACTTGGAACTTGTGATGGAATTGTTTTTGTTTTTTTTTTTCTATAATTAAAAGACAATAACCATTCTTTTCTGACGTTCCTTGCAAAAGTTTTTGATTAAAATTGGGTAAATTAGCATTAGTGATAAACTTCATAGTATTAAATTCAGTGAATTAATTTATTCCAAGAATATTAAGAAGATAATTTAAATTAACATAATTTTATTTATAATTACCACACATGACGCAATTCACGTATCTCCGCAATAAGTTCTATTTGAATACGTAACTTTATTAATTACTAGCTTTTGTCCGCGGCTTCGCGTGCAGGACGATTCAATTTTAATAATAATTCATCTTATTGACGGTGTATTCCATGAAATAATACCGAGATTTCAAATTAGAATATAAGCCATATATGGACTGTGCAAACCACATCTCATTTTATGCATTAGTTGTAGCGTAATGCGCCTACAAATATACAGACAGACAGACAAACAAAAATTCTAAAAATGGTTGTTTTGGTTTCTATTGCTTTTATAAAGATCACCCGTTCATTTTTCTCAAATATCTTCAAAGTACAGACATCTTTTACCCACAATTTTGTTATATAGGTTACTTTATACCTAGCTTGAGCAAGAATTTATTGACAAATTGTGTCATGTATCATCCATCCACATAAACACGATCCACACTATTGTTAACCGGCTATAAATAGAACGTAATAAAACATGTCGGTTTATTATATTAATAACTGTAGCGATAACGGAACAGACTTGTAAATAATTTGACGTACTATTTTCAGATTCTATATTTGGATGGGGCGAATAAATAATAAAATTGGCCTTTGAGTGGCACTCGTAAACGGAGAGTTTTTAGTTTAGTATGTAGTTTATTCATGAGATGGCGTTGAATCCAACTTGGATTATAAACAATGTATTCTTTCTGGCACTGACTCTATACCTGTCATCTTTATTATCATCCACGACGCATGCTGCATCTACTTTATGATAAGTAGCCACTGCCGCCCATGGACATCAATAATCAGCCCCAAGTACAATTAAATTATTACCTTAGTTTGATCGCAGATGGGTTGCTATCCCTAAGGACTATGATATTCGCCTTGTGTACATGTATAGTCGCCAACCACGCCTCCCCAAACCGAAACATAAGAATTGCTTCACGGAGGATTATGAGGGTGGTGGTAGTACCTCCCCGGCCGAACTAAATTATTACTACCTGACAAATGCCTGTTTGATTCTCAACTTTAACTAAAATACTCGACGCCGTCCGACATCTCCCAACTCACATTTACATCCAAAACTTACCTTCCATCGAATATTAGCTCAATGACACGATATCTTCGAATTGATTGTTATTCGAAACCAAGACAAACTTTATAGGTAGAAATATGAAATGAAAATCTAGCTTCAACACCCACATTGGACACCTGTTACCTAAAATAACAACGCGTGGGTTCTAGGTACCAATAAAACAAGCTATTCACTCAGCGTTAGATGTAGTAAGATATTTTGTATCTATTCACAGCAGTAGACCTGATGATAAGTGGTCACTGCCGCCCATAGACGTTAGTAATTATAACCAAGGACAAGGTACCTAAGGCTGACAACAGTTGAGGTTACTTCTGAAGACTAATATTTCGCCTCGCGTGTAAGTATAGAGTTCTACTACCTGATAACTTATTCATTCAGTCAGCTTCTGCTGTTGTATTTACAATATCACATGTACATAATTAATATTGTAGACAAAGCTACCTGGCAGAAAAAGGGAAAAAATGTTTATTTATTAGTTTTAGGGGCATAGAAGTTTAGTCTAGATGAGTATGATTACTTCTATTAAAGACTTCTAGATCTATAAGGAGTCATAAAATAAATTAATGGTTGTTGCAGCATTGCAAAATGTTTGTCCAGTTTTGCATTGCAACTGCAGCTTGCAGCGGATACTGCCGTCCATGAAAATCTGTAATCAATGGAGATCATTAATCTATTAGACCCTAAAAATGGCTTTTATATGCCTTGTAATATTAAAGAGATCTTCGACCTAGAGTAGCATATTAGGCACAAATCTGAGACGATGGAGACAAGGACGGGTTTTAACGTCATCCTGCAAAATTACTCATCCAATGCTGACAGTACAGACACACACACAATGCTAAAGTGACAATTGCAGAGCCCTTTCTTTTTAAAGAGGTCCTATATTTAGCAGTGGAATTTTAACGGTTTATGCATAGCTGTCGATTATAGAGGAGTTTTATAGTATGGAATTGATTATAATTATACGCGCGTTGTTAGGCTCGAAGATCGAATACCTATGTAAGTCTGAGTACTAAAAAACAGAAAACATCTGTTGTTCTAAGACTGCCATTGACCAAACGTATGCTGACGACGCTCCATAAAAAGATCATTGAAATATATACGTACTTTCAATCCAGCTGACAATTCTGAAGTGTTGTTATAGATGAGTGTGACCATAAATATCTTTACAATAAACTACACCGATATACACTGAAAAGTTACAAATTATATATGTGCAACATCTGTTGCCAAGATTTTCTTTTCTTATTGAAGCTCTACTAAATTGAGCTCCGAATAACGGGTTATTGCAAAACAAATTTGGACTGTTAAACGTAGCGTGGACATGATACATGATGGATGGTGATCGTAAGAGGTTGTTAACACGATGACCATGCGGCTACATGTTATCTTAATATAAAAATCCCATGTCATGATGTTCGTCCACGGAACTCCTTATTCGATTTTAAGAATTGATGCACGTATAACTTGGTTTAACTGAGTGATATAATTGTTACTGGCAGGACGTGTGCAAGGTTTCCAAAGCGAATAAACGAAAAAGTTGTAAATAATATTGTGCCTAGATTTAATATCATTGATTACATTTCACTGGTCAAGATGTTATTAAAACGCAAGTATTGATGGTCCTGATTTCGATTACCTATTCTGAGTTTGAATCTTTTGTTCAAGAAGACTTAGGTAGTTATTTTTTATCGACGTACCTTTGTAAATCATGTGATTTCCTGATAGTCCTCAGTATTGTTGTCAAAGATATGTAAAGTCTGCTCATCTGTATGTACCCAGCGCAGCCTTGGCCTAAACTTTTCTCCTTTGAACAGAAAATTAGAGACTTCTCCGGACTTTTTTGCTTATTTTCATAAGATCCTGATTACCATACTCGCTAGATTTTAGAACTAAAAATATCAAACATTTAATTGAACATGTCAACCCTACACCATTTATCCAACGATCGTTGTGTCCCTGTGGTTATTTTTAGCCACTGTTAGTCATTATGTGGTTACAAAGATGCGATGTGGGCCGTTCGGATTAGATATACCAGATGGTTACCGACTGTTTTATTGTACAAAGTAGCTTCTGTCCACAACTTAGTTCGCGTGGCTAATTTTTGTGCGCTAAAATAATATACCTATACTTATACTGAGACTGAGGCTGTACGAAGTAAAAAAAAACCTGTGTCTGAAAGTCTTATTAATAGTACAGCTTTTATATAGTAAAAAAAATTGAATTATCAGTTTTATTTTTAGATATTGGTCCAGTAACTACTGGAAACTTGGAACTCCAATATTAAATCCACATATGATAAAATATAGAACAGACTGCTAAACCTGCAAAGGGATTGAAGGGAATATAAAAATATTGAAGTTTCTATTTTGTTCATTCCTCAGCGATATTTTGTGTTCCACCAAAAGCAATTTGAGATTGAATATTCAGAGAGATAACCAAATTATTCTTTGAACCGATATAATGTAGTAAATCGAATTGTTAAAATTCGTCAGACATAATACTTCAGCCGTCCTCAAGTGATGCCGAGTAGGAAGTACACAATTCTTAAGGTGAAACATTACATAAGGTGTTAAGTAGAGTTTTTGACTTTCTGAGTAGGGCTAAACCAAGATAGATTCCACATAGGGATAGACGCCTCGCTTCTGAAAACCCAATTCACAAAAATCAAAACAACTACTACTTTATTTTAATACGCGTCATATGCGCTGATACTGCTGAAGGGAAGAAAACTATAATCTAAAATAATCAAAACTGAACCTACCAAAAAAAGAAGACCAAAGGTCCAACCATCAAGGACATAACAAATTTTGACCAAAAATAGAACCGACTCCAAGATTAACTAAAAAGTAAAAAAATATAATTAATAATTTTGATGTCGGTGCCAATAAGAAAATATATGGTGTGAAGGCGGAGAAGGCACCGACATATGAATTATTTTTCACTTTCACAGTTTAATAAAAATATAGATAATAGTTGAATGAACAAATACATACACATTATGAACCTATACTATAAATGATTAAAGTATCATCGGGGCATCTATCCCTGTTTCACCTAAGTAGGTAAAGTAATTTACTAATTTAGGTTTCCTTGTTGTTATATTGCTGTTAATCTATAGCATAATTTAGTTTTAATTTAAATATTTGTAAGTTATAGAATTGTAGGTAAAGTAGTAATTAATTAACTTCTTTAATGAGTTAAAATAAATTACTGCTTATTTACTTACCTACCGCAACTCTTTAAATTCCACACAAAAATAATAAATTACTCAAATCCCAACTATCAGGGTAACGTGAATACGTTTAAAATAAAATATTTTGTATTAAGAATCTTCCTCAGATATAAATAATTAAAAATTTTAATTTCTATTTGTGAACTTATAATAGCAGAAATGGCTAGTTATAGAATATAATGATCTTGAAGGAATTCTGGGCCAATTTCTGATTCAGTTAGAAGTTGTTAGAAGAAGTGAGTTTTAATATTTGTTCTTTCATTTAATTATAAAATTAAGTCAATATCTACGATTATTAACTCAATTGCATCTACCAAAAGATAAATATAAAGTTGCCACAATTATTATTAATACAAAATTTGATTACTAAGAGACATATTCCATAGAATTTAGTGGTTTAAGCTTAGCATAAATATGTAGATTTACTTTAGTGGGTTTGTAATATACTCGTACAATAATGGGACGTCTATGTCTGGTAACGAAATTTATTAAAAGAAATGATTTATCGCAAAAGAAGCAATACATAATCCTTTACAATTAGTAGTATAAGCCAAATAGTTGAAACAGAAGTAAATTATATTTTTCATATGGAGATGAAATTGATGAATCTGTTTAGTTACAAACATCATTAATATCTTTCCACGAAACATCGGTTAACACATACTGATGGTTAAAAGTTGAAGCGCTTGATATTATAAACAAGGTAAGACAACCGTTTGATTTGAACTATTAAGACCCTACGCTTATGACACACATTTTGTGCAACGAGCTCGCCTCGCAGAAAAATTCATACCATACCATTATACCATACCATATCTATAAAAAACGACCAAAAAACGTTTGTTTTATAGGAGCCTCACTTAAATGTTTATTTTATCCTGCTTTGTAGTTGTTATAGCGGCATCAGATATACATCATCTGCGAAAATTTCAACTTGCAAGCTATCACGGTTCATGAGAAACAGACAGATGGATAGCAGAGTCTTAGTAATAGGGTCCTGTTTTTAGCCTTAAGGTAAGGAACCCTCAATATATACTACAAGGATGTCAGGCAAAATTAAATGTGCAGAGATGTGTTCGCCCTACTGTAGATTGCACACACTAAAAATTGCATCACGAGTAGTCCATAATCCGTTTTAGGCCTAAGGCAACGGAAAGACAAGAATCCGTCTGGGTGTTCTACCTTTATAACGGTGAATGTGAATGGCCTTGCTTACGTTAGTCCCTACGTCAGATTGACTTGCCCTTTTGATAGTGCTCACGTCATTGCTTTAAGTTCTTCCTGCAACGTATCAATCTGAGAAAGATTATAAACTTGGGGGAATGCATCACGGTCACGTTTGAACAAGATTACGACTAATTCTGTCTCGACAATTAGTAGAACTTGTATATTGCGGGCAGAGATATGCCATCGCTATACTTTAAATCATCCATAAAGCAATTCTTGAGTTGATGTCGGTTTGAGCCTAGTGTCCAGCAACCACGCTTCTCAAAAACTGACTCAAGAATTGCTTCATGGATGATTTAGTGTGTAGACGACCGAAAGAAGGAAACAGTTGTGGTCAATTTTAGTTGCAATTCAATCGTACTTGGGGTTGATCACAAATAGATTGCTACCACTGAGGACTCAAATATTCTAATTAAGCTTAAGCATTTTACGGCAACCTAACCTATCTGACAACTAAAAAATAAAGAGTACAATTGCTTCGTGAAAAAATTCCGGAAATAAGCACAAGTGTTTATCAACAAAATAGGTGACAATTTTCTTAAGTGAGCGTCCTTTCTAGGGCAAATGAAGAGATGGGAAGATAATATCTATCACCATATTGCAAATGTAAAAAACGTATGATGATTTTAATATAGCAAAAGCAGTCGTTACATAAATCTATACATATAATAAAACAGCAAAATAAATCAGTTTGTTCGTGCCTAATCTCCGAAACTACTAGACGGATTCGAATGAAGCTTTTTTTGATGTATAGATACTAAGCCTGGTCAACATTTAGATCACTTTTTACTGCAGGAAAATCACTCATTCCTACGGGAAATTCAGTAATATCTTATATGGCAGAACAACGTTTGCCGGGTCTGCTTGTACATTTATATTCAAATTTAAACTACTTTGTACCTAAATATATTATATAAAACATATGTATGTAAAATGGGAAGCATAATAAATGGAGCTGTAAAAAATTTACAAAACTAAAATTATTCTTGTATTCTGGACGTAATTTACGACCGTTTTGGTCATAAACACGATTCAGTCGCAGTTTTTTCGGATGAAGATAATATTATACAGAATATTTTTGATTTTTTCCTCAAGACCTGCGTCAAATTATGAAGTATTAAAATGTTTTGTATTTGCATTCCATAATAATACAGAAGATTGCTCTTTATTTAGTCGTTCAGAGAACATATTTTGAAAAACGTTGTTCTATTAATCTACCAAATATATTGTAATACTTATGTATGCAAATGTGATGGATGTTAAGAATCTGACCTCATGCTGAAGATCCGGATCCAGAAATCAAATCAGAGGAACACTCCTCTGATTTTCAAATTACATGCGTACAATTTAAGTATCACTTGCTTATCGGTAACAGAAGACATTAAGAGTAAAACAGTCCATCTTTTTTTGGTGTATACATACTATGTATATCCCAAAAAAAGATTCATCCGAATTCGTCCAGTAGTTTCGGAGATTAGCTTGGACAAACAGACAAACAGATCAGACAGACCAACAGAACAGAAATCATTGAAAAGTGTTCTAATACTATTTTAACATCGCCCCCAATTAGTTTTTCGTAAATATATTCAATGTACAGACACACGAATTTTACTGTTTTATTATATGTATAGATAGATTAAACAAAACGTAGGTTTGTTTGTATATGTGGTCCAAAAGGCAATAGTTTTGTTTTCGATGCCCGGACAGATACAGAAATGTAAATTATTAATTAAATTATGTATTTAGATTTATACATTGGGTGTTTGTCTACCCGTTTTTGTGTGTGTCCATCGCACTAACGTCACAGGAAAACCAATGGCCATATTAACAAAATGATCTCAAGATTGACATTGATCTTGAGTGCGGTTTAAAAACTAGATAATGGAGAGAAAGCCATACTTAAGATCAAACTCAATTTTGATTTCACTTTATTATTAATAGCCCTTACTTACAACTTCGAGACAATCCAAAATAAGCTTGTGACGTAGAAAGTTTGTTAGAGTAAACTATCTTTACGATTGTAACAAGAATAATTTTTTTTAAAATTGTTCTTTAGTAGTTCGGCCGGAAAGGTACCACTGCCACCCTCACTCCTCCGTGAAGCAATATCGGTTTTAGAAGGCGTGTTTGTACTTACAGTTAGGTATATTTATACACGAGGCGAGCATCTTAGTCCTCAGGGATTGCAACCATTTAGTCAACCTCAGGTACGATATCATTGTATTTGAGTTGGTCCAGACGTAGTAGTGAAAACTTAACATATGTGTTAACTGCAGACTCGTTTGCTACCTTTATACTATTCAAAAATGTTACTTAATATAAACAATACATTAAATCAAACCTCTCCCCTTTTAAATGAGAGGAGTCCTCCTCCACCTATTCACATTGGTACAGCGCTTACCTATAGATGATCATTACATGAATTCATGCATATCTGTCGACTATCCTCACGACTTTCGTTCATTGTGAACACGCACATACTGTTGAGAGAGAAATACTCGCCTCGACTATGAACCTCGGACCAGTGTAGTGTAGTAAAGACCGGAATCTTAAGCACTATACCACTAAGTTATCTGACGCATTTTTCTTATTAGTCATGACAACCCGTTATTGTCTTACTGCTGGGCATGAGTCTCCTTTCACAAGGAGATTTAGGCCATACTCTACCGCGCTGAACAAGTACGACTTGGTTGACTTTACAAACCTTGGAGATCTTAGGGCCGTATTAATAGAAATAGTAGAGAACTCAAGGTTGAGATCGATCTTGAGTGCGGTTTAAGTACCTACTAGATAATGGACTAAAATATCAATTTAAATCTTTTAGGCGTGTAGATTTCGTCACGATGTATTCTTTCGCCGAAAAGCAAGTGATAAATTAATTTATTGTTAGTTTTATTAATTAACTAAGTACTTGTATGTTAGAAACTATTTAACTATTTTTATTGCCACAATTTGATGTTTTCTGTGAAAGATAGAAAGTTAATGAAATCATGTAACAATAAATCACCCTTTATTCTTAATAAATAGTTTAATGACCACAGAATGTCTGATAAATTTGTATACTAATTTGCTTATTACATGCTACTAATCACTGTAGAATATCTCGTGTGGACGGTATGTTTGTTTATAGTAAGTTTTACGATCCGCATATAATATAGCCGATAGTGTTTATTACTGTTTATGTTTGGGCTGAACCCGTTTAAATTTTATTGAGCAGTAACCGAAAGGGTTCACGTACTAAAAGTTGTGGTCGTTTATCTTTGCGAATTATTTCAAGTTAATGGAGGAAACGAAAATTTTACGACGCCGATTTTAAACATATATGTACTATACAGCGGAGATTTATATTTATTGCAAAGATTTTGGCATTTGGGAAGTGGTAGAGATATTCGGTTCACTTGAGAGGCACTACAGCTATGTGTTTTTTCCGCTTATCAGCTGTTTATTAGCAATATGCGTTTTGGTCAGAAAGGTGGTAAGACTTACTCATATCAGCATCATCGACCATGTCAGTAGGTTTCAGTCAGAGATGGCATGTCTATAATCAACCTGAAATGAAATATGGGTGACAGTGATAACTTACCATCATGTAGACACACAACATAAACAAGTCAAACGTCTTGACGACATTTAAAGTTATTTTGATTCATACATTCAAGCATACATAGTCAAAACTAAGGCTGCTATCCCCAGTGACCGACATGGGCCGTAGGTTGCCGTCCGACGTGATATCTCAGGATGGACGTTGTTCTCACGTTCGGCATGCCATCACAGTGTGTGGGGGATTGCCCCCGAGGAGGGTCCAGCCAGCGCCACTGTCTGGACGCCACCACCGGCGGAGACGCGGTTGTGTACCGTTGGCGTTTGGCGTGGGTTTTCAGTCGGTTGGAGCTCGACAAAACCCTCCCGTCCGCCCCTATGGCGTTTTCATGACGTAAAAAAGGCTGCTATCCCAACGGAACCAATATGGTGTCGTTGGCACCCTTTGGTTATGGAACCCTAAAAAATCGCGCCGATCGTGTCAGAGGACTTAGGGAAACGCAAGATATTCGCTGATGTAGTGCATGATGATTCGCGTGAATCATCATGCACTGGACGCGATCGCTAGTAACACGATGGAAAATCACCAATCGCGGCCTAAAAGCCTGTTAAAAATCAAACTTCATACGCACGCACATTCATACAGTAGCTACTAATCAATTGACAGCAAAATAGCATATCCCTTTAGGTGACGCATTTATCAATTCCCATATATAATGTGTGTTTAATCTCTTGCAAACATTTAAGATGTCGGTTAACGCTTTAACATACTGAATCCGGTTACAGATCATAATCTGGTCAATTTATACCGTTTTAACTTGCTGTCAGAATACTGTGATAAGTCTGGTTAATTGAACTATGTAAGTTTAATATTGCAAGTTATTCTGATTTTGACAGTAATTGGACAGATTTACGGAAACAATTTATCCCATACGGTTCTGAAAATAACGATTACTTATGTGTTATCTTAAGCCCTTTATTGCACATAGTTGGTCACAATCTCTTCTCTTTATTGCTTATGAAGTCACTCAATAATAGTCATAGTCAAGTCAACTGTGGCTCAAATCTTGCTTATAAAGAAGCAAGTTTTAAGCCATAGTCGACTATGACTAAGTATGGAGATTGACTTGTACATAGAGGTAATGGTTGCTTCGTAGAGGATTATTACGCTAATGGAGGTACCATTAGCATAATAATCCTCCACGAAGCAATTGTTGCGTTTCGGTTTTGGAGAGGCGTGGATGCTGGCTGGAGGCGAACATCTCAGGGGTGATGACACACATGACTGTGCCAGGTTACCTATAATGAACCTCAATTAAGAGCTTCAACTTAAAACCAACCACCATACGTTGCTAAGATCTTGAGTAGAAGTTGATTGTAAAAGTGTGCCCCGCAACAACACCTTTTCGACTGAAATGCAAATTGCTCCTGAACAATTGCTGCGCGGCAAAACTAGATGTTGTGGTACCACGAGACAGGTACACAGGTTCAACCAACTGGCAAAAAGATCTAGGCATGCTTGGCCATCCTTGTTAATGACTTTGAACTTTACGACTTCAATATCTTCTTTTTTAGGTTTCCGTGCCCAAAGTGCATAAACCTGACCTTATTACTGCTGTCCATCCGCCTGTTTGTCACCAGTCTGTATCTCATGAACCGTGATAGCTAGACTGTTAGAAATTTTCACAGACGATGTGCAACATATGTTATAACAAAAGATGTGTTATAACAAATACTTGAAACAAAATAAAAATAAATATTTAAATGGGTTTTTCTAAATGTTTTTCACTCAGACATGAAGACTTCCTCACGATATTTTTTTTTGCCACAAGTAAGTGCTAATTTTTTATTCGACTTACCTCGACTTACCTCAAACCGAAGATTTGGATTTGAGGACCCCAAATTTTATCCACCGATAACTTTGCTTCCATTTCTTGTATCACAAAGTATGCTTAATTTATGATAGTATAAGTCTACATAACTACACCATGTGTTTTAAATACTTTTTATACAGCATGAGTGTAAAAAGCTTATCCGTTACAGATGATATCTCTTTAATTTATATTTCGTAGGTACTTAATCTTACGGAGAACTAAGGCATTTTATACACTTGCGCGTACGGTAACGTCTGAAGGAAATTATTGCGGTAAAATTGACTGATTTGATATTAATTAATTTACCTTACAATATTTTATTTTGCCGCAAGCATGTGCTAACTTTTAATACTTCCACTTAACTCAAAACCAGGACTTTTGATTCAAGAGCCTCAGATTTTATCCTCTCGGGCATAACTTCCCTTCATTGCATCACAAAGTATGCTTAATTTACGATAGTATAAGTCTACATATGTACACCATGTGTTTAAATGCTTTTTATACCACATGGGTGAAAAAGCTTAATACGTTACAGATGATATCTCTTTAATTTATATTTGGTAGGTACTTAATCTTACCGAAGCCTAAGGCATTTTATACACTTGCGCATACGGTAAGGTCTGCAGAAAATTATTACGGTAATAATGCAGTCCACTTGATGGTAAATGGCCATTGCCACCCATAGGCATAACTAATTATCCCCAAGTACAATTAAATCGTACCTAAGGTTGACACATTCGGTGCTACCCCAGAGGATTAATGTGTTCGCCACGTGTGTAAGTATATCCGGAAATGGAGTCTCTCCAAATTGAAATGCAAGAATTGCTTCACAGTGGATTATGCCCTCATAATGACGGTGGTACTACATAAATTCTACCGCCTTGTTTATCAAAAGTTTTTGGTTGGAGATATAAAATAGGAGATTCTACTTAACGTGAAATATAAAAATAATGTTATTTTAACCATATTCAGAAAAATGTATTACTTAATGTAAGTTCAATTTCTTAAATTATGAAATAACATTTGAAAATGATTTAATTGCGATACCCAATACTTCAAGATATAAGGGGAAGTTTAAATAAATGAAATGAAGCATGACTTGGAGCCAAGTTGTAAAACAATTTAGTCAGTCAGTAATATGCAAGCTTCTTTACCTTATCACGGTCAGGGGAATGTACCGAGAAACCGGTTCGGTCGAAATCTCGTCTGACGCGCCCCGGACACGCCCTCCGGCGAGTGTGTTCACCGCTTTACCTGCCTTCTCCATAATTGCGTAATACTATATGTACCTATACTATAAAATATGTTATAAATACAATTAGAAATAACGTGTTTCGAAATGATCTAATAGGAATGACTACGCTAAGGTGGCTTCACAAAATCCTGGTTTAAATGAAAATATTTAATTTTGCTCGCCCTTAACAGTTACGGTTTCATCAAGAAACTCTACATTAAATGAAAATATTTAATTTTGCTTGTATTCATTTACGGCTTTAATAGTTATAAATGTTTATGTTTAGTCTATGTAAAATTGGAGTACATTGGTTGGGTATAGGATGTCAAATCGATTGCAAATACATAAAACCTATGTACATTCACAGAAAAAGCAATTGTAGTTGCTCGTCGTACCTACTATAGGTACGACGAGCAACATTTTTAAAAAAAATCACACACACATCTACATAAGGCTAAAAATTGATTCAGGAATTTTAACACTGGTCTAAAAATCGTTCTGTACTATCTCTGAAACGTACTAATAAAGTAGACTTAATAGAGATAAAGATGACTATCGCCAACCTCATAAACTATACTTATTCAAATGGTAATAAAATGGACGTTAGTTTTTACGTATAGTTTCAGTAGTGCTACATGCACTGCCACCCTCATAATCCTCCGTGAAGCAATTGTTGTGTTTCGGTTTGGAGAGGCGTGGTTGCCGGCTTTACTTATATACGAGGCGAACATCTTAGTCCTCAGGGGTAGCAACGCATCTGTGATCAAACTTAGGTATGACTCAATCGTACTTG
>DWNR01000121.1:0-25721 GCA_018250455.1 Polygonus leo | reverse complement strand
GCCATCTTGTAGCGGCGGCCATCTTGGATTCACAATAATATTGAATATGGATAATTGTATTGTCACCAGAATCAAAGACGTATACCCAATTCCAGATCAATCGGTTAACGGGAAGAGGGTTAAATTTCAATTACTAAATTAGACCTAAACAAATAAATAAACAAACGGGGTGAGCTAAATAAAACCGTTTAATCATCACACAATTATTGGTCTAGAGTGAGATTCGAACTGACGACCTCCGGCACAGTAGTCAGGTTCACTAACCACAAGGCCGACATGCCTGTCGAATATAAAGAACCAAAGGTTGTCAAGTCCTGGAAAACGCCGATAGGCGTCTTCCGCACCTAGAAAGGAATTCGCAATTTTTCTAAAAGTTCAAATTCCGGAAACGGCGAGCAGTACCTTGCTGTGCTATAAAAAATGTGTACATACTGCAAATTTGTTTTTTTTTGGCTAGTTTTTGCTAAGATATAAGCAATTTAAATAAGACGCCGATTGGCGTATACCGCACCTGAATATTAGATCAAAAAAACGCCGATAGGCGTCCGCCGCAACGAATGGGTTAATATCAACTATATTCCCATTTAGTCACATCCTATGCCTAGCGTGGTTGCCTTCGTCTTACAGAATCGAGACTATATTTTATTGGCAGTTTTTATCGCGATTTTATCTCTTTCCTCCGACCACGCGACTAGACTTCCTTTACGAACTGAATAATTGGTTTTCGAGCTAAATTGCTTAATTCCGCTCGACTACGCCAAACTCCTGCACGTAGGTGTAACTCTATACACCAACATGCGAACGGACACTCGATACCCCTACAGCAAAACGCAATCACTTTTGACACTATTAAACTGGCTGAAGAACATTATGCATTCGTCCTTGCAATACTTACACAGATTAGTTATGAATTATTATAAATTCTAAATTGTTTTGCTGTTTCTATATATTTTTGGATTGAGTACTGTTATTATAGTTTTATAAAGAAAAGAGGTCCTAAAATACCTCCTTGCGAGACTCATATGTCATAGTCTTATTTATTGCAAAAACAAGAACCCCTAACTATCGAATGCAATTTACTTTACTAATATAACATTTTGAAGGAACGTCCGCTTGGTCATGTTTCTAATTAGCCTTATTATACAAAATCGCAAAATTAACTACCCAATTTTACTAGTTCTCTCTCAAAGCTACGACAGTAAACTTCATAATAACTATAAATTAGAGCGAATCAGGTTAAATTGCAAATGTAGGTAGCGGACATATTAAATTAGTATGTACTTTAACTGAAATGGAGTAACCACTTAAACCACTGCAGTTAACTGGTATTTATGGTAGTGTTTGTGTATTTTACATAGAAAGTACTGCTTACCTCAATAGCACGATTGTATATATCTATACAAGCAAGAAATAAGTAGGTAAATAGTAAATTTAGTAGTATTAAAACTAACTTAATTTAGAAAATTGGATATGTTTTACGAAGAATTCTGAAAGTTGCACATTACCGAGTTGACTTAAGTCAATAATTTAAGAAAAAATGTTGACCTGCCTGCACCTGCAGATTTTGAACTAAACACCCAATACAAACGTGACAAAAACATAGACGAGTCAAAAGCACCGCCTCGAGCATCATAACACCCTCAGCCTGCAATTGAAACACGTTTCAAAGCGCCAGTTCCTCGGATTTATATTACTGGCTCGCTAAGCGGCTTAGTCCACAATTAGGAACGATCGGTCAGGCTTTTCACACCTCTGTATTTGAGCGCGATTTAGCGTTCACGCCTCGTGTGTACCTACCCCTAAGTTCGCGCCTCGCCTCTACATATCAACAGCTTATTATGTGAGAGACTTATGTATTGAGATTTCGAACTGAGTCCCTTAAATCAGTAGTCCCTTAATTCGTTACGTTTCAAGCTCTTAGTGGATTTTCAATACAGTTTTTCTTTATTTTAAAGACAGTAAATTCCGTTACAATTTATTAATTGTCGTTTTCAGAATTGCATTGTTTTATTTGCCAATTACTATGACAGATAATGTGATTTCTCGTATCCATGTAGATGGAGAATGTAATCTAGAGTAAGATACGTTTACTTGAATTAATAACCAAAGATCTGTTTCACCTCCATAAATACGCTTTATATTCGAAACATTTATGTCTCATAAAGAAAAAAGGGTAAAAGGTCCACGTGCGGTGAAGTGACCTTATGCAAGTCATCAATCAATCGTCGCCACAATCACAAGTCGTTCGTTCCTCTGCGTGACTCGATCTCGTGAATAGGTATTGGTGAACACCATTGTTCGGTACTCGAGTGAAAGTCAGCGTTACGAGTGTTTTGCGTGTTACGAAAACGCTATTAGCTATCGAGGACGACAATATTTTTTGTGCCTTCGTCTATGGGAACTGTTCTGCCGTGTTTACTTAATTAATGATCATTTCATAATCTCACCCCGTTTCTCTCTCTACACATGGTACTAATCGAATAATGGTCAATTAGTATGATCATGATTGATGAACGATCGGTCTCATCTAGCTAATGATGCAATGTCTAGCCACGTTTTTTTCTATTTGTATTGTTAATGCCGATACGTAAGCACTTTCTTATTTCGTTTCACATTTATTATATTGCTCGGTGTATCTGAATTGCATTATTATACGAAAGACAATGCAGAATAAAAAAGAGTATTACACGAGACGCACAGGTAGGTAACCGCCGCATTGTTAAGACATTGAAACGCCCAGCACGTCATAAAATAATGTCTCCATTATTATCGAAGTTGATTGCAAACAGGCGTTCGACGCCGGAGTTAATCAAAATTGCATTACTCGTACGTTCCGTTTGGTCACGGATTCATACGCCCGCTGAACGGCGACACGACGAAAAAAGTCGCGTTCGACGGCATACCTCGGATCTCCTTTATGATTGATGAGACACTTTAAGGCTGACTCCGATTCATGTAGCCCCGTCGACGTTGAATATGTATAGTTGGAATCAAAAACCAATATTGTGATTGCTCGACGTGCAGGACACGTGCAGGAGGACTCGATGAGGTGCGAGGTATTATGAATGTTTACGGTTGAAATTTAGCTGACGAATCCAACGGCGAGGTTCAGCGCGTAGGCGGGCTCGACGCCGTGCCGCTCGCCGGCTAACGAGTTATGTAAACATGGGCACTGGCCACTGCTGACTGCAGTATATGCTTGACACGTTCACGAAAACTAAACATACCAAGTAGCTAGAAGTCCTCTTACACCACCGAATCGCTAGGTGTCATGTCAGTCTAAATATTTTGAGAGTACAATAGA
This sequence comes from Polygonus leo, assembly GCA_018250455.1. NCBI lineage: Eukaryota > Metazoa > Arthropoda > Insecta > Lepidoptera > Hesperiidae > Polygonus > Polygonus leo. The sequence goes on along the minus strand of DWNR01000121.1, from coordinate 22,417 downwards.
TACATGTTTGTATATTCATGTACTGAGCGCTTCCGCTACTAATTTTGTAACCAGTGTTTTTAAGATGCAGCACAAAATATTACATTTATTTATAATACCAATAAATTGGTGAACTATTTTTAAAAATATATTTCGTGACTCGATAAATCTCAAGATTGATAACAATCTTTTATAATGACAAAGATACACATCTCATGTTGCTTTACATAACGACGGTCGGCGATAAAATATTTCCGAATGTCGTGACAAACATTCATAACAGAGAAACTTTTCGCTAACCTTATTCTATATTAAAAATGATACTTTAAAGAAAAATAAACAAGAGTGTTTAAATAGGACTGCGAGGTGGGCTCGGCTCTCGACATTTTATTTTCACCCTGGGACAAAAGCCTGTTTGCGGTCTACCATTGTGTCGAGGTTTAGTGGTTTCTAAACAAGTCCATGTACGTGCCACTAAATAATAAGTTGTAATGATTCAACGTATCGATCACACTTATAATCATAGTGCTATCAGTTATTTTCACAATTTAAAATATAAATATTTGTAGACTGGATTCTATTTCAATGTTAATGTTATGATGTATCTGAGGATGCTTTTTTCAATTTAAGATCTTTTGTTTGTTGTATTCTAAATAGATAACACACATAAGTATATTTTCTAAGTATGTTTTATTGTTAAGATATTATAAACTAGTATTCTGATATTTCAGTTTTCATATAGAAGGATACTTCATAATTCACAATCACATAAATGTCTGCGAAATTAGCATGCCGGTATATGATTGTGAGAGTAGGTATCTAGCCACAAGAAGGCAGACTATTATTAAAATCCTCTGCTTGTATCTTTCTACTTTGGAACCATAAAACTTGATTTACAACTCAAATTATATATTATTCACTAAGATTTCAAAATAAAGATTTTTCGATTTCAACTAATGGAGTAGAATATACTTTATAATTCCTTAAAAGAAACTGCTATTCTTTCTTTCTTTTGTATAATAAAATTATATGAAGTTTATAAAAGCAATCGCGGTGACGATCCGAAAACACGTTTCAAATAACGCTTTAAATAACATGGAATTGTTCTGAAGAACCGGACACTTTTGTGTTATTTCTTAAGAAGACATGTTTTTTCGATCTTAATGTAGGCATCGAACGCAATGCATTCATTTTGTACACAAGTAGCTATATAATATGTGACAGTGACCAGAATTGGAGCCCGTAATGAGAAATTATTCAAGCTAATGGAAGGCCTCAGAACATTTTGATCACTTTTTCGTTGACCTTTTGTGGCTGAGCAGCCGTCATCGTGCTGATTTAAGAGCATCGGCATTTTCACCACTCTAATTGGGTCCACGTCTCCTTCCAATATTTCACTGTGTCTGTCATTAGAAAAAATATGAAGGTAGAGTTGAACAATTTCAGTTCGTTAGTAACTTTTTCGCATAACTTTAGGTTACACAAATTATTCTTATGCTGTCATCACTATTCAGGCTATATTTAAATTGTTTTGACTTTGGTCCGGCGATACGCGGCTTCTCTACCTGTTTATTATAATACATTTAAATTTGAGTGGAAACGGTTTTAACGATTTTTTATCATCTACAATTATTGTTATAATGGGTCATTTACATAAAATTTAGAATTTTAAAACTGATTGTTTCTTTGGTTACGTTTAGGCAATTATGTTCGTTAGTAAAATATTATTAGTATATAATGTGACTGATATCAGTTGCAATCTTTTCAATATCGTCATTGAAAATATATTGTTATCATCTTAAATGTTATGCTGCTATCATTGTCAGGTGCTTACTTTTAAGTTAACTAAAATCGCACAAAACGTCTATTATAATCAAATGTTTTGCTCTAAATACATTCAAATCACGATACTTCCCTTCTAATATCCTTTATTTGTTGGTTAATTTCTAGCTAGGTTCGTTATCTTTTGTACACAATATACCAGCGCCGAGCTGCTGAACAAACGTGGGCGTAGTGCTGTAGAAGTAGATTTAATGGGGTCGGTAAATCAAATGCGAAATACGCGAGTTGGCGCGTGCCACAAGGCCGGGCAATTGAAATAGTCGGTTCTATCCTGGCGTCTGCTTCTCTCTCGCACCTAGCGAGACGCCGCTCTACAAGGAAGGAGTGTCGGACGTTATGCCTTAATGGAGCTGGCTCCTTTAGTGAGCGCGGTATTCGTCATTGCATCGCGGCTTCGTTACTCGATATCGAGTTATCGACGCACGTGCTCTGTAAGGCATGCATTCGACAGTGGACACCGCTATAATATTATTCAAATCGACCACGAGAAAAAACCGCCGCCACTCCGCCACCAAATAAAGTAATGCATGAGCATTTAAATATCGAATTTGGCAAGACGTTAACTTGAAGTCCATTCCACTAACAGGGATTTAAATGCAACGCTTCGCAATCATTTTACGTAAATCGCTTAAAGATTTCTACGTTTGGTTATCGCCGAGTAGGTTAATTGCAGTGATCCGTTCTATTTTGAGACTGCAATTTTAGCGGACAAAGCGTTAACGGCTGGTCGAAGTCGGTATTGGATATAGAGCGAGGCATACACGTTTAGCAGGATCGCACCGGCAATAGCCAGAGGCGAGGTGTCCAGGACTGAGGTCCACCGTTAAATAATAACGAGCATGTACCCGCTCGGTTTCACTGAGCTATAAATTGTTCGCAGCCGCCGGGCACGCGGCACGCAATCTCAATGCGGAAAATATAGAGGGCCAGTGTAGCTAGAGCGGGTTTGTCAGCCGCCGGCTACGCGGCTAGCATTGTTGCTCTTACGATTCGCGTACAAGCCGAGGCCTTTGTAACCGCCTTCATTCGATTAATACAACAGCACTTAATATAATACCTACAGCGAATTCAGCCGCAGCTGCGCTCTGAATTAGTTATTCTCGTAATGGTCATAAAATCTACTTCATTCGTAAAGATAAATGCTGATTGTAACGAACAATAGGACAATAGGTTCCAAATAATTTAAATTGAATAAATTATATGCTACATTCAAAATAACCTTCACATGACATACCTATTCAAATATTTGTTTGATAAAACTCTATATTAACACTTACTATACGCTTTATCGTAATATAATCCCAGTTTTAAGTCTCTTTCTATTTATGTTAAAATCAGTTCAACTTCCGTCACTTTAGTTACTTTTTACCTTGACATACGGATCCTGGCTAAAAATCCGCGTTTAGGGTTCAGTACGAATCAGTCAACTAGCTATGAGAATCAACATTATGTAGATATAGCTATGCGTTGCTATAGCTTCGAACGTCGAGTCATCAAAATTTCATTACACGGCAACCTCACTTTTTACATAATGGTGACGGTTTTTGTAAAGTTAAAAAACGGTCCAAGGTATGTTAGTACGTAATGAAGCCCAGTAACCGGCCCTGCCGGCGGTCGCATTCTTCGCCTTTGTCGCCCGTGCTCGGCTTACGCCAGATTAGACCGATTTATTGGCTCTGAACTGACCACAGCTAATGTCGCCACGATTTTTAAGTCGCGCTAAAGCGTTCATATCCGAAGTTCTATACGTCGTTGATTTTTTAATATAAGTGTTTTTATAACTTAATTACTAAGAGTTGTTGACGAGCGGTTGGCTTTTTTAAGAGAAACTTTCACGAGAGAGTTGGAGAATTTCAAACTCTCTCTGAAATGTTGAAAACATCAAAACTTTGTAAACACATAAAATAAGAATGGTTTTCACTCCTTATTATTTTTTACTACGATAACAGTATATTCTTATTAATCTATCATCAAATACCTAAGCACATTTACTACACAACTGAAAACCTATACCTCGATACCTTCACCTGCATATTTATGTACAAAAAGTTTAAATTAGTTGTATTAAATTCACAAAGTCAAGCTGAGAAATATTATAAAGTACAACTATTCAATTACAACCAGTAAGTTTCCAGTTGTCATTAATGCGGAGTCTATTCGGAATCTGTTATCTGTTTTCTCCACACTAATGGCCTCTGTTATTAGTATCGAGTACAAACATTACCACACTTCTTGTCCATTTTATTTCTCTATTTATTTTTAATATTGAAACACCCACAATAAATTACAACTCGTTGCAACTTCTTGGTTTTACAAGTTTTTGTTTATTTTGTTACACGATAATAACAGTGAATTATAATTAGTTAGGTAATATAAGTATAACCTAATGGATGTTTAAATGATGGTTTAAATTCACTGGTTTCCTGGTCCGCTGGATGGTTCAAAATGGATACTTCTACAACCTAGTCTACATTGTTTTCTAAGTAATATTCGTATCGTATATATGGAAAAAATATTGCGATTAGCATTTTAAAATATAAGTTGAACTTTCTAAAATAACAACTCTCCTCTTTGTTGTCTTTACAAAGTGTTAATAGATTGGCATATTCTTTTTATTATTAAACCTCAATAATTGCGTTAATGCGGTCGTTTCCTGTTAGAATTGCAAACCCATTACAATTACCAACTGCAACTATGAATTTTGTCAGACATGGTCTACGATTTGTTTCCGAGTACTGCAACTAGAGTCAAGCCGAGAAATTAAATGGGTACTAGTTTGGATTGCCGACAGCGATAACGCGATAAAACGATAAACGGAACGGTCGCGGAGAAAAAGACCGTAAATCAGATAAGTCGCTCTTATAAGCTGAACGCGTTAAAGCGTGCCGTTCTCTGAAATACGTTTTTTTACTTTTGAAATGAACTGTTACATATATGGTGACTTCTTTGACTTAAGGTCCTATGCTCTCTAGAGGCCCCAGGCCCAATAGCAGAGGGCGTTCACAATACTTCGCCATCCATGTCTGTCTTGAACTGTCGTTTTAATTCGCAATATATTGATTTTGATTTTGATTGATTGATTAAATAAACTACGAAAAAAATGAGACAGTGTAATAATTGTATCAAATTTTTAAAACAAGCCCTTTACGAAGTTCGTTGATGTCTTTTGAATGAGCCGCTCAAATATTTTATTTTAATTCATTTCCAACACTTTTGGATTAATGTTAGACCAACAGAAGTTTTGTTATATAACAGGTTTTAAAATAATAAATGAGTAAAGTATTGAAAACGAACAAACTAGGAATTCTTAATTAATGTTTAACGGTAAGGCGCTATTTCTTTGAAGCGCAGATTTGATAAATACTGCCATCACATTAGTCATTAGAATCATGTCTTAATAAATTGCTAGAACACATGCGGTGATAATAAGAAGAAAGTGTGCCCTATTATGACGCTGGACAACGGTATCGCTTCTGCACGAGAAAGTTTATAAGAATGGTTTGTGAGACAACTTATCATGCTGCTGTATATTTATTATGAATAGTGTTATAATTTTGCTTTAATCATAGCAGTTCTTTACCATAAAAATTTTAAATAAATTATTAGTAGTATACATACGCACATTAAATATTTTTTTGAAAAAAAAAAAAAAAAAAAGACATCAACCTCCATCACTTGCAAGTCGTTCAAAATGAGTTTTTACTTTCGTACTTTTCTATTCAAATTTTTTTCGTCAAATTCGTTTGAATTTCACTAGTTTGTCATCTCAGTATATAAGAAATAGAAACTGTCGAAATAAATATAGGGCAATGAAAATGTAAGTGACGACTTTAGTATTCTACTCGCAAACCACACGGTCCTTTCTCACGCACTTTGCGTATTCCGCATGCGATCCCGCGTGAGAACCACCAATGCGGGCTATGGTCTAATATATTGACATTCACCACATGTTTATCATACATTGCTTTGTACAAACACATCCGACTGTTTGCACTGCGAAAATCGACGTCTACGTACGTGATACAGATCTTTAGCACCACGAGAAAGCATATCGGATAATCTTAATAAAAACCGGCTGTGTAGTGAAAAAATACAATTAAATCTTTAATCGAATAACAATTCTTTCCCAGACGTTAAACAGGCCTTATACACCCACATAGATATAAAAATAAAAATGAATCCTTTAAAAGAAATATTCAAAGTATTTCCCACAAATAAAAACCAAATTGATTTGTTCTACTTTTAATAGCCTTTTATCTCATACATAACATTTTTTACGACTTAGAAACAATTGAATATTGAGTAGGCAATTGATTTTTTCTGGTTGATTACTTTGCAATTTTAATTTTCTACAAGTTTATTAGTCCTATTCTACTGCTTCCGGGTATATTTGCATCTTATAATACAGAGTAGGTAATAAATATATCTGAAATCATTTGAATCGATTAGATGGATGGAATGCATGTAAAACAGTATCTTATCAATAAATTGACTATTAGAATAGTATGAATGTGATTTAGACTAGGAAATACGCAAATTTATTACTTTATTCATAAATAATTAAAGATACATTCAATGATATTACACGCAATGAAATGTTCGAGTCATAAGGAGATTAAAACAGTGTTACATTATTTTTTAGAACATTCCATACTTATTTTTTTTTATTTAATTTTTATCGTAATAGGTATCAGTATTTTCACGAGTCATAGATTTTTAGATATTGAATCTTTTTCGCTTGATATATATTTTAATACGTATTTTATATATTTTTAATACGTATTATATATATAAACCCTTATCTTCCACTATATTCTTAGAGGATTTTTCAAATATTTAACAAAAACATAAGAAAAGCAATATTTACACAAGATTTATTTAAATTATAGTTCTTATATTACTAATACGTATGATAAAGGTTAATTATTGTATACTTTTCTTTTATTTTAGGTTTAACAATGTGGAAGGTTTTATCAACTTATCATTGATAAATATTTGAATGTTAGGACGTAGAGAACATATTTATTTATTTTTCCTCATGCACGTATGTTTGATCAAACGCACCTGCATTTTACTAAACAAACACAGGTATATGTGACAATAGTGACATGTTGATATACAGATTGATTGTAAAATGACAAGTACATATTTACTGATTTCCCATGAGAACAGTCCTTATCAGACATGATATTATCAGACATCTAGAGATACAAGGTTGACCTATTTGTGCCAATCAATTCCTAATTTTCTAAGATTCGAAATAATTTTGTTATTTGATTTTTTAAATAAGAAATGTATATTTTTAAAGAATTATGATGAAACTAGCTGACCCGGCAAACGTTGTTCTGCCATTTTGGACAATTCACACTATATCTTTAAAAATTGTAGCCTATGTTTTATTCTTATGTAAAAGCTATATTATTGTAAAGTTTCGTTAAAATCCATTCAGTAGTTTTTACGAGAAAGAGTAACAAACATCCATACTTACAAACTTTCGCGTTTATAATATTAGTTGGATTTGAGAATAAATATATATCATCAATTAAATTTGTGACGCGTCTCCATGTTTCCCGCACGTACATTTGTACACGCGTATGCCGCATGTACCAAATTATGATTCGTGAAATTTATGCACAGGCAAGATTCATTGTTTTTTATAAAGTTGTACTTTTAGAAAGTAATCACCGTCATAATAATAAGTTGTTGAGTTGAAAGTCTGAATTTGAGCAAAAATAAAAACCTAAATTTTGCTAAGAAGTTATCAAAGATTTACAACTGTGGAATAACGAATTATTGGATCTTCGGTATTCATTCCCACGGCTGGACTGGCGTGAAAGCATGTGATCGCCTGACGTTTACCTCCTATCAAATTATTCCTTATCATTCCATTTTCCCATGCGATTCGCAAGTTCTTTCTTTTCGTTATTTGCATGTCCAACAAAAATGTTTGCTCTGAGTTTATTTTATTTGACTTTGATAAGAAAATTCTGTAAAGATAACTTTCTGTTATTTCTATTAATATTGCAGATGATTTAATTATTGTTTAAGATTACTCAAGGTGGTGGAACTCGTTTAGTTTGACCGGGGAGATACCACCGCCACCCTCATAATCCTCCGTGAAGCAATTTTTGTGTTTCGGTTTGGAGAGGCGTGGTTGCCTGCTACACTGATACACGAACGAACATCTTAGTCATCAGGGGTAACAACGCACCTGTGATCAAACTTAGCTATGTTTTAATTGTACTTTAGGGATGATAACTGATATCCAAAAACGGCAGTGACCACTTACCATCAGATGGACGGCAACGGCATGCTCGTTTGCTATGTTTATACTTACAAAAAACTTTTTATAAGTAATTTCATGAAAATGTGTACTTAAGAGTGTAATTTATAATAATATAAATGCGGTAGCCGTATATTTTTATAAAAGCTCTTAAATTCTTGTAAAAGGACTAGGCAATCATCAAAGCATGTGCCATGTCGCCGGCCACTCTAATTACATGCCTGTAAAATTACACGTAAGCGGTGCACGAGTCACCTTTGTAATGCCTTTTATTTTTACATATTTCACGTTTTATAACAAGTATTCGACGCTTATTAAGAGAAATCAAGTGTGCAAAATTGTCGTTCTTGAGGACGCAAAAATGTTAAACAGATTTTGTTTGGCAAAATGTTGAACAAAGACAAATATTTACATCTGATAGATAGATTTTTCCATTAGAGAGGTTTCTTAATTTATGAGTTACAGTTAATATTATATTGTTACATTAAGGCAATGTGTTTGGTAGTTCCTAGTCCTCTGGAATACCCACCTATGGCCAGGTAAGATCCATTCGTACTTGGGTTGGTAACATTGATCCATGGTCGACAGTGACCACCAATAGGTGAATTGGAGGCTCATTTGATAACTATATATATATAGGAATAGGATAGTATATAGGAATTGAAAACTTTACCGGATTTAAGGAAAAAGAAATATTAACTACATATGATGTCAGCTGTTTTTTCACATGCTTCAGTTCGATTAGTCAGGTTCGAAGAATATTTACATCATCCGTCAGTACTATAACAACATGTGCCGGCATCGGCGCCGCTAGCCTGTAATTTGTTTTTATTATAGCAACAGTCTAGTTTCGAAACAAATACTAGTAGCTTAATAATCGGTCAAGTGAGGGTAGGACTTGCGAAGGTTCCGAACCGAATGCCTACAGATGGCGTTGTAAGATGTTTGATAGAAAAGTAAATGGCGTTGTACTACAAAGTAAATGGCGTTCCGAGTAAAATAAATAAAAAAAATAACTTTTTATTTTTATCGAATTATTGCATTGTAATCGGTCCTTGAGACGTGTGCAAAGTTTCAAGTTGATCAGACTTCTAGAAATTGGTGAAAATTAAGCTCAAAGATTTCGTTACATACATACAGGCCAAGCTAATAAATGCGTGTTAAAAACGTATGTACAAACGGACATATAGGAAGATAGACGGGCAACAAAGTTTTAGTAATAGGATCCCGATTTAGTAATGGAACCCTAAAAATATGCTATTTAATATAATGATAACGAACAAATTTGGCACATGACGCATTCATAAAACTGAAATCCCACACTGTACTCGTCGTTTTTTTCACATGGCCTAGGTCAGCCGCTCAGTCCCAAGGTTCATTCCCAAGGATTATTTACATCATCAGTCAGAGCTACATGTGCTGTGGCGCCAGCGTCGCCGCCACATGCGCACTTGCCCGAATTCACCCATTCAACCGTGTTATTTATTACAAAAACACACGTTTTTGTCGTGACTAATGCCTAATGCTTAGAGTGCCCATATTATATTTCGACTGCGCCTTTAGCACGATTAGTGTGATCAAACTGAATTTTCTGCATACATTTTGCAACCAGATTTCGATTAAGATGTTAATACATACTCGTAGTCTTATTATACGATGCACTAAATATCGCATTCGTTTACGTACCTACAGCTTTGTTCATTGGTTCTTGGAATATCTTTCTACTTCGTAATAATGAATATACAACTCAATGATATCCGTATCTCCATCTACATCTCTTATCCAATCATTATGATCAATTAAAACATAACTTATCAATGAAAAATAAAAGGTTACAGGAAGATTTTCTACGATATGACCAGGTGTGCATGTAACATGTCTCTTATAGCTATAGCTGTACATTGTCATTACACGTCAGGAGTCGACGTACCAATTAAGGAATGTTATGGTCTAATGAGTGGCTTAGTCACGTCCTACGGAATGGGCCAATCGCCTCTTTACTCGTATAAATGGACTGAAACTACGATACAAACGTTTCTTTAGGCAATTTAGCGTTTCGCTGGTGAGCAAAGGCAAGAATAACTAGTTTATTTTAATATTTTTTACATCGTTATCGTTAGTTACGCACTGGACAGAAGAGTCACTAAATAGTCTACGAACATTATTTACGATTGCAAATAGCATTCGCCGATTAATGTGATATATTGAGGGTTTATATTGGCTTCCTGAGTTCTTTCAGGATAGAAAAGCAAACTTATAAGAGACTTAAAAAGGAGATTAGGTTTTGTTTTGTGGGTAGGCAAATGTGAGTTAGACTTAAATGACTGACTCACATATTAAATAGATGAGAATGCGTGTTTAACAATTAAGCCAGATGGCAGCTCTAGACAGGACCTGATTTTAAGAGATGATTTCATTTTTCATACGCCAATTGACAAAGGTTAAAGATGAAATAGGAGTAGATTAAAATAGTTCCCGGATTAATTGCTCTTAAGGGCACCAGTTGAACTACCAATTATGGAGCTGTAAATTCATAAATGGTTCTGTGGAATGAGTTGAGTTTGCATATGCGGTGCTTAGTATGAATCTGTTGATTGACATGATTCAAATTAAAAATATTTAAGCCGACTAGTTCAATTTTTCGTATCAGTACTGTCATAGTACAAATCATCATCCGAATCCGTAAAATTAAATATGACTGCTATGGTGTGCTGCTGTAATGCTGTTGTGAAGAAGCTTCCGTAGTAGAAATAATTCGCACTTTCAAGATACGTACGGTTTTTTCTTTTCTATAAAATTACGCATTCAAGCAGATCTATAAACTGAACGTTTTGCGTTGGTACATCTTCGATGACATATCGATCTTGTAATCTTGTATACATTTTCTGTGCATCGATCTTGTAATCGTACCCATTTTCTGTATATCGATGAGATGATTTGTGAGTTGCAGATACATTACGTATATCTAAGACGGTGACAGAGGGGCGCCCACGCGCTCCGCACGAGTGTGCTCCATTAAACAATCAGGACGAATCACCACCGGTACCCAGTAGGGATGTGTCGGATTATCAATATCATTTCATTTGAACAACTGGTCCTAGTACCTAGGCTGTTGAAGGTGACAGAATTATGAGTCGCTCTCTATGGAGCTGTATCTTTAAAAGATTGCATTTATTTTTTGTAGTCTGCGCTATTTTCGGATAGAGACCGGCCCACTGAAGCTTTGCAATGTATTTGAAAAATATGTAATGAATAGTGGATAAATAGTGCAAGAGTACATATACCACGTAGATCATCACCGTCACTCATCATTGCACCGCTGCCGCTGCTTCAATAGGGTTAGAATTAGACGGATCGTAGTTCATAAAAAAGTGTAGGTAATTAATTTATTATACGCATAATCATCGGAAAGAGGCGCAGGCGCAAAAGAAAAACAGCATCTAGAGATGGTCTTTACATACATTTATCAGTATTATTAATGTAAGACCAATTCTTAAACATCACAAAAAATTGTTCTGGGATGGTATCTAACATGAGAACATTTTTTGCAGTGATAACAATTTACATAGAACAACTGTCAAATTAACGTCAAATCTGTCAAAATTACGTAAATAAATTAAACATATTGAAAGTATTCAAACAAATCTTAAAAACAACACAAACCCACACAACCATAGAATATTTCGCTACTAAAATCATAACAGACTTAACTAAAGGATAAAGGCAATTTGGTACATCCCTAAAGAGTACTATATTTAACTATTGCTCTACGCTACGTGCCTATCAACATCTCGGTAACGAACAAGCAACGTCTATAAGATTAAGGAAGCTGTGTTTCAGCTCGCAATCGCAATTCAAACGTATAACCTTGTAGTTTGAAATTATTATATACTCAACTTTACATTTTATAGAGCCGATTGCAGTCAAAATAAATTATTAGTCGGCCAGGTGGCTTGTTTCTCGCAATCTACCTATTTTATTAAGGTAGGTTTGGTTAACTTAAGCATTTTCAGACGTCGAAAGCTTTTAGCTAAATTATAGTATTTGTTTATAAATATAAATTGTGAAAAAATATGTTATTCATTCTTATGATCCTTACATTTGGTAGTACGGTCACAAAACGGCTTAATTTCGTAAACGTTCACATTTAGCTTTGTTGAAATTGTTCTCATATCCCCTAGTACCTACATATGTCAAGTCTACGCATAAAGGACAGCCTTCAAGTCGAAGTTTATTCTAATTAGTGCTAGTAACTCCATACATCTAGTCCGTTGGTTCGGTTACATACAAAATCCATTTAGCCGTACCAGCAAATCAATTATGCAACGACGGGGACAACCGGGACTCATTACGCGACTCATGGTCACGCGCCACCACTTTCATCTTACACGAATCTGTTGTGTAATATCTTCTGAATATACCTCCTCCTGCTATAGTTGTTTCGTAGTTTCTTTTCCACTTTCATGCTGTTTGTTTACTCACGTAAATATAATTGAGTACTCTTTCATATATGTGATTGATGTACGATTACGTACGGATCTTGAATATAAAGTTTGTATTCAATGAACTAGTATAGAAATCAATAAATTAATCAAATAGTTTCTTTCTAGTTATAGGCTCTAGAGAATTTACTACTGTTTACACTAATAGCTAATGAATTATTTAGTGAGCTGTGACCCGGTAACACCTACTTACTTACAACTGCAGATCTTTAAATAGTTTTCCATGACTACTATGCAGTAAAACAGTTAGGGAACCCAATTACATATAAGAATTTTCATTCGTAATGAACACATTTAAATATTCAAGAGATTTCACTTAGAAACAAACTTGTTGGCGTCTATTTAAAACTGCCATCGCCCTGCTAGTTATTAGGGTACTCGATTAGGTAGTAATAAACCAAAAAAGGACTTGACCCTTTTTCTCCAGACTGTAATTTGATCACCTGTATCAAATATGAATGCCGAGATGCGTTTAGAATCAATAGTGGTCCGTCTGGAGTCCTATTGTGCACAGGTTTATAGCATATGAATACAATGGGCACGCACGTGCGCGGAGACTTCGCCCGCGGCGCGGGGCGTTCGCCCCAGCCATTGTCCGAATGCCTCTCAGACGAACCAGCGTACCTATAACATGGCCCATTGTTTCACGGAAATCCTGCATACACGCTTTGACACTTACAATAAATTGGGCACTCGTGTATCGTATATTACATATCCTTTACAACTCTTTTGGCCTTTTTAACTACTAGACCTGTTCAATTGAGGTTTATTGTAAATGACTACGATGTATTGAATAAATAATTTCTTATTGTGATAACATGGCAGTGTTTAGACTGTTCCGAACCAGTGTTTGAATTTCTTGTGCGAGTTGTTTTAGAAACAATGGCAGTTTTGGCTGTTTAATTTCGCCGGACACGCATTAAAAAGCCTATCTATGTCCCGGTTTATCGGGACGCCTGGCAACGCTAGCTCTAGCGACATCGTGTCGCTGGTCGACTGAGGCGCTGACCTAGAAACAAAAAACGAGAGGCTTTTGTGCGCGTGAGTGGAGGTTTAAAAGCTGTGTGGGTGAGCTTGAAAGCTTATAAATCTTGCCCGCTGTGGCCGCTTGAGTGTGTGCGGCGACAAGCTCAAAATCGTAACGGCTCGGGACCGTACCAGTGTGCATTGTTGTTATGTTACGAGCTATCTAAATTATATGAAATATTGTTTCCCTTTCCTGTTCAACAACTTGCCTACTATAAATAAACATTCTAACTTGATTTCAAGATACTTTCTGGTCCACTTGGGGAGTAGTAAATCCAGTTGTTATGGAGATACTGATACTTAGATAGAATACAGGGTGTATTTTGTTACGGAGGTATCTAAATCTTGAACAATTGCTAATTTAACTTACAAAAAATAAAGAAAAAAATATCTAGGAATATAAACACTATTATTATTATACCGTTTATGTTTTTTACTACAATACAATCTATTTTTTTTTCTATTTTATTCAGGCTGTCTGAACTATTCGTAACAGCTAAATTGAAAACTTTAGGTAAAGTCTATGTAAGAAGCTGGTTTCCTGTATACTATTGACAGGTTGTAGCAAAACGTTGGCATTTACTAGCTGCATCGCAAGGCCAAAATAACATAACCGAGGCATTTCACTGTACTGCAAAATAAAGTGGATGGTATCGAGTATGGTAATGCTACTGGCGCGTGGGTAGCTCGCGTGTCGACCGCGGGCTGACGGAGCGGCGCAGCCTTGTCGTGTCTGATTGTAGCTATCACGACTATTGGCTGCCATTGACTGCGATAGATGTGGAAAGTTTTGCTATTGTGTTGCGAGAAGTATTTATATTACAATTTTATAGGGTTTAGGTATTATTGTTAGATAGGTTTTATCTGCAGCAAATAAAACTTCAGAGTGTGTTTTTTTAAATGTTGCATTCGTTTGTTTTATTGAATTTAAGCAAACAAAAACATTCTACATGTCGGCACTTATTGTGCGTACATAAATCAAATAAGAATAAATTGATACCGATTATTCTATACACAATTATCACATGTACATATTATTGTAGCCACTGCATCAATTGTACGTTTCCATATATCAGGGTCTAAAGGATAATGCGCAATAGACGTTACTGATTGTCTCTTATGGTCTATCCGATAGAGTGAATTAATATAGGCCAAGCGGGGAGCGCCGAAAAAGGTGGACACCCAGTACAAGTACTAAAATATATTCTGTTGATATTAGATGAATAAAAAAAATGGACACGTCATACCTATACTACCAGACCGATGGTCTATTATTCCCCTAATTTCCAAAAAGCAATAGAATATATCTTTGTTCTTGTACTAGGTGACCACCTTTTTCGGTGATACCCGCTTGGACTATTAGTCAACCCTACACTAGATGAAGGTTGAACGTACGCGTCATTGTTATCTGGCCAGGTTTGGGCGAGAATAAATAAGACTTCGTAGAAGAGATACACGTTTATTTTATTATAGCGCGACTGTTGTGACTGCGATAACGCTTTATGGGACGTTGTCATGCACTAAACAACTTTCTACTTAGATTCAACAATGTTTTGTTTAATTAACAACGTTTCCAAGTGAAGTGCCCTACGGTGCTATGTTGAAACGGATTATTTATTCCGACAAGCTGATATGTTGCATTTTAAAGCAGTCTCGACGACAGCAGAAAAATATCTTACCGTTAAACTTTGTTGAAAATATTTCCTTAATCTTATTGTAAGCTTATAATATATGCATACGGCTGGCCGGTTCTACCTTCATTACAAATAGCCGCTAATTTCATATCGTATCGAACAAAAGATCGTTTGTGCCCACAGCCACATATCACTCATAAGCTATTTACATAACTGGTTGGAATCCGGCTATATATTTTTAATACATAATGGTAAAGTTCGTTTTGTCGCGCATTGAATTGATGTTTTGACAGAGGTATGCTAAAAGTTTATTATGTAGAAATGTGATATAGTCGGTTGGGTCGTAAAATAACAATGCTTTTTATTTAATAAGCTGTTAAAATGAATAGCTGATTGTATTAGGGTGCTCTCACATTTACACGTTAAATTGTATACCGCAAAGAAATTAATCGATGTGCTTTAGTGGTATTCATAAAAAAACGTCCCATAAGTGTGACCATGCAGTTTCGCTAGAGTAAGCAGAAAGGATCCCCTAAATTACATAAAACTAAGAGCGAACAAAATCTTTCATGAGTATAATCAAACATTAACTTAATTTATCTTATTGCTTATGGTTAATAAATCATATAGTTTTTAAGCTAGGCAATCTTTTTTATTTGTTTCCGAAAGAAATGTACTTAAGACCGAACCGACCAATGGGGATGGTGAGATTTGCTTTGCTAAAACAACAGCTACAAATGACGAAGCCTGAATACTAGAAATTGTCTCCTTGAAGTCGTATACTAATCAAACCGAACCTCCATTCGATTTGATAGCGATTCTGTCACAGTTATATCGTAAAACATAAAGTATCGATTAATATGAAATTGTTTTATCTAAGTTGCTTATATCTACACAAGTCCACGCGTCCAAATCCACGCGTTAAAAAAATCTTTAAATCAATGGGTGAAGAAATAAGCATAAGCATATCGGCTGTATGGACAAGCGTATCTTTATCTGTTGTTAGACTAAGAAAGATAAAGCCAGAATTGTTTCCAGCGAGTATTGTGAGTATTAAAAGATGTTCGGACATTAAAGCGCCTACATCAGAAGCTTTTAGTGCGGTATCGGCGCCGCGTCATTCGCTTGTAATGGCCGGAGATTGCGTTAAATTTGAATCCGCTTTTTTGATCGGTTAACGACATGTCACAATGTTAGTTCTTTAACTCTGATAGTCGAGTGTAGTGTTACTTTCGCTGGATGGTTCTTTGAAATGTTCGTTGGTGCTATCCTATACACTAACCCTTCCATTATTTTTTTATCCCAAGATATTGATTCTTGGATACTATTAGTTGGTCTTTGTACTTGTTTATAGAAATATTCCAGCTAAAATGCAATAAAACGTATTGTACTTTATCTGCGTGTCTTTGATAGGTACTCAATTTAGCTTTATGTCCGTGCCTTTGTCTAAAGGTATTTATATGTTAAAGAATACAATAATTTCCATACTATACCCAAGTCATAACCTAGTCTGCCGGGTAAAAATGACGATCAATCTCAAAAATTTACATCTGCGAACATGTTTAGGGTTATTTGGAGGTTGTATGGACCATAATATATAGCAATGTATATTAAACCAGATTTGCTGCACTGTGCATATATTCCATTTTCTGATGCCTATTTCAAGAAAATGATATTATTAGTAATAATTACAACAATATCACATGTAGAATACTAACAATTATATTATCTTGTATTTCAACGTTATTATAATCTATTTAAAGAATCACACAAAAAGCCATTCCCTAATTAGCGAGAAACATGATACATTAGCCCGCCATTAATACAAGTTACACAAGTCATTAGGAATTAAGAACCGAAATATTTTCGAGCGAGCAGAAATATGCATCGGTACGCGGAACAAGTATACGTTAACACCCCTCCAGGTTTTTTCTCCTTGGGGACAAAAAGCTTATGCGGTTTTTATGCTGGTATTGTTTTTGTGCATGTTTGTTTAGCGCGCGCCGATAACGCCAGGGCTGGTGCAACGAAAGTTAACAGGGTTTTAAACACGACCGTAAATTATGTTTGCGCTCAATCGTTGTTTTTTTCTTTCAAATAAAGGTACACATGTTGAATTTAGCAAATATAATACGGCTGCGTCAATTTCGGTAGATTTTGGTATATCAGATAGTTATGGGCTTGTACCGCAAGCTAAGTAATTGTGCATATTACAAATAGATTATCACTCAGATCAGATCTAAAATGCTCCTCATATTGATAGCTTTCCAAGTTGGAGTTGGTCAGCTTTGTTTCTTTACAGTTGAAATATCATACCAACTCGGGACTACAGACGAAATATCTTCAAAATCATTCTCATTCTGTAATCTGGATTATGTAAGAAAATGCCTTAGTACTACGGACAGGTTTAGCTTAACCGCATAAAGTCGGATCGCGTACCCCGTATTCTCGGCTATGAGACTGTTAAGGCGATAGGTTGTTCACCCCTGTAGGGGCGGGGGTTGCGTCGACATGCACGTATGTCGCGACGGACCGGCGACCACGTGAGCCCAGACCACACCGAACCGCACTTGTCACTCCGATCCGTAACTTCGGTACACATATTTCAACATTCGACCCATTAGACGGGATTTAGGAAGCCCTTCGATGACGTGAAAGTATTAAGGATATGACTTGTCAAACTTTTATAAATAGCTCAGCCCAGAAAAAGTTTAGGCCCGCCATGATTGATGATGCGGCGCGCAATTATGAGACGGTATGAAAATTTTCTTTTTATGGAATTAATAATATTGATGGACAACGAAGGATGTAACCAGTAACATCAACAGTTTTTGCATCATTAGTTGACATGATAGAGTAGACGTAGCTTTGAAACGTTTGGATATAAATAGGTTCCAACAAAGAAATGTTAGCTTGCGACGACACTGCAATCTGCATTGAAAACATTTTATGATATTCGTCGAGGTATACGATAGTAAACTCGCTTACTCCGATATAAAATGGGACGAGGCTGGAGCGACGCGCCCCATGAGCTTATAAAAGAAAGCGTCGTCGGGCCACACAAATGCCTCAACATAAAGGCGTTGTTCTGTTTTATTTGTGTCGCATCAGTGCATGTAAAATCCCACAAGGCATTTTATAGCGGGCATCGTCATATATTTTAGCGTTATGGTGTACGTCTGCGAGTGGGTTGGGCGTGGGCGCTACTCCAGAATCGGCCCACGTGCCGCAGATGCAAGATACAATTGTCCGCTCGCGGCTTGTTTATGGGAGCACTCCGAGATACCGGCCGGAGTGACACCTCGATCGCGTGCCGTATCTCCCCGCAGCCCGCGACCGCATCTAGATTTCTCTAAATATACACCGCAGATGTAAATACGTACGTACTTACGCGTACTTATTACGCAAGCAAGGTAGTACCTTCGAATATCCTTTTCTGGGTGGTTTCGGTTGAATATAAGCACGATTTCGTTTTATGGGTGTTCAGCAAAAAGTAGTATATACTTTTATAGGTGAAAAAAAGATTGTAGAAGAAAATTAACTACGACAGCCCACCTCGTATAGTAGCGTGTGCTGAATACATAATGATCTCCCTTATAAATGAATGTCTTCGGTAGCCGGTGACGCCCAAATCACTGTACCTAAATATGATTAAAACGACTTTCGAACACAGTAATGAGGGAGTCGATGTCGGAGTCTCAAAAATTTATGGCCATTATTATTTTCGGTTACACTCGCTCCTTTCAAGAAGGAAGTTCGTTAAACGTTAAGCTGTTGTAAGATTTCATCTCGGTGCCAGAGGCGAGTTGGAGATACGCGTAAAAGGTACCATGTGTAAAGCTTAAATTATAATTGTGGTTTTACCGTACTGAGATGACATATTAATGTGCGTTTTTATACAATCTTTTTCAACGTAAAACGAACATATTTATACTTATACTACGCATATATTTGTATTCGTATTCGTTTGTCGTTTGGTTTAAATATAGTTTTATGTTTTCTATATCTGTTATCCTAACAATAGTAACAAATCTTACCTGAGGTCGACTAGAGTATACATTCCTATTCCTGAGGCTTATCTAAGATTTTCGCTACGTTTGTAAGTACCTAACTTCGAGAATCACGCTTCTCTAATGCAATAATTGATTTATGGGTGATAATGGGACATGTCCAGGCGAATTAACCGTAATAAGATATACAGATATCACCTGGCAAATATATGTTTTAGAGACTTGGTTCCTATTAGCACCTCGAGAAAGATATCAGCTAATGACCTAATTGAACAGGTAAACGGACGTACCGCTAACTTTCAAGCAAGCAGGGATTCGCAGATCTCAAAACCAAAATAATTAGTTTCAGTATATTTTGAAATTCGAACATATTGTTTAAAAGACAAACCTTGTTGCAGCGGTCTAACATCAAGCGCGGAGCGTGGAGTGACGCCGGTATACTTGCGCTGCCGTGAGGGCGGCGTGTCGTGGCTGTACCCGCGGGGCGCGCTGCGGCTGCTGTTCCGTCCGCCGCTGCCAGCCGACGAGCGGGACTTCCGCGTGTGCGTGCGCGTCGTCCGCAGACCCGACCCGCCTGATCTCTTCCACTCCCTGCGGCTCAACGATACAGGTTGGTTTCTTTACGTTATTGGGTATGAGTTGGTGCAACTAGTGGCTGTACTAGGGCGCGCTGCGGCTGCTGTTCCGTCCGCCGCTGCCCGCCGACGAGCTGGACTTCCGAGTGTGCGTGCGAGTCGTCCGCAGACCCGACCCGCTCGACCTCTTCTACTCCCTGCGGCTTAACTATATAAATAGGTTAAAGGTGCTTTGATGGAAGATGCATTACGATATTGAGTTAGTTTACAGGTGCAACAAGCAAATTGAAATCAACATTTATTCATCAAAACAATTTATTGTCTCAGTGGTGGGCACTCTCTTCTCAGAATAATATAGATTTAAGCCGAGGCCTTACAGGTTAACTTCACAAACCTTCAAGGTATATTTCAAGCATGCACGTAGATTTATTCACGAGGTTTTTCTCTACTGAATAATGAACAAAATTCTATATAAATAAATTTACAGTCGTGAAACTATATCTTAGTCGGCAGAGATACGACCCCTGGTGGCCGTGGTATTTGTCATCATGAGTGGTAGCGACTGCTTAAAACATTTTAAAACCAAGTTCGACTACTAGCTCGTTTGTATCTTTTGTCGTATGTAAAAACCCATTAAAGCTTTGTATTCTTATCTTGGTTTTAAAGTTGTTTCGTCCAGTTGAGATCGCTTAAAATGTCGCCCTCGTTGATAAACCGTTGTTCTGAGAAGACGTTTAGTTTTCCGTTATAATGCCGCTTCATCTCATATTTTATTGTGAAGATTTTTATAACAAACATTAGGATAATTATCCTTTATGGCATTCTATCACAATCGTTTGGAACCGTTGATACCTACCTAGACTAGAATGTCGTAAATTTATGTCTGGTGATAAAAGCTTTGTATTCAAATGAAATGTTTTTATTATTTTTGTATTTTGTATAGTTTTTGTATTTATATATGTGAATGAAATGCTAATATAGTGTTCGTTATATTGCAGAAGCCGCGGAGCGATTTCCAGCTCGCATCTTCGTGGAAGGTGTGCGGAGACTGGTGCCGCTATACGCTCCTGATGATGGAGACCCTCGGGAAGTGAGGTGCTTCCGCAGTCGACACGGTCGAGCTGCGCTATACGTAGAAGCTGAACCCGAAGAGGGACCGAAGAGAAGAGTGGCCACCTTCAGATACGAAGCTAGACCCCTAGATAGAAGACATAATGACCCCGCCACGGCAGACTGCAGACCTTGCTCGGAGTCAGAATTAGAACTGGCGTTCTGCACAAGCGATCTTGGTGAGTTTAAATATAATTTCCACTATTATTTTGCTAGGAATCAGCTATAAATAGGAATGTCCATGCAACTATATCTTAGACAAAGAGTTCCCTGGTTCTCTATAAGTAATATCTAATAAGTGATGGTCCATACTAACTCATTAACGCGTTCAATTAAAATTCTGTGGTCGTCACATCAAGATAAACTTCTAATGTTTCTTTGTTAAGTCATTACTCATTACACATCAGATGGAAGTGACTGCGTCCTCGTTTGTTACTGTCTACTTTGTTGTAAAAAGAGCAACAAAATCCCCTGTGTTTGCACATTCGCATCAGGAATATCACGGGAGAAATTGCAGTTGTAATGAGTAAGCAGAAAACAAGCGGTTGCGCCCTCAAACGTTAATAAACTCCGTGCCGACGCCGACCGCAGGGTAATTTGTCTCCATAATGGAGATTCCTTGCGCCTCAAATTAAATTTTTACCTTATTACACGAAAATTTAATATTATTTCGTATCTCAAAATGTAATCTTTAAATATTTGACAGGGATCGTTACATCACAGTATTTTTGTTTTTAGTTGCGAAATTTTCGATAAAAAAGACGAGGCGAGAAAGGAAAAAACTTTATCTGATGTTAGGTATGGCGACGCGGAGCTTTTATGCCGTACCGCTAAGTGATCGCGTATTGAATTCTAAGAACGGATGAAGATTAAAATGCAATTCATACCGGTCCCGATTTACGGAAGACGCTGCAACTGCAGGATGGGTAGTTAGATTAGATTTAGCTCCATAATAGCGAAGACGGGATAAACTAGTACGTAAGCAGGCACGCGACTCCGCGGGGAGTAAACGAGGTTTTTTTTAGTCAGATAAATAGTAATGTAGTTATGTCCCTGGGCGCTCGGCGGGGCGGTGGGCGGCCGCGTTATTAGCCTGTAGCACGTATCATTGAAATTTCTGTGTGTCATGCTACATAATAATTATTGATATATTTGAACCGCTCCCCTAAATGAGGGCCAACTGAGAGGATAAGAAGCTTAAATTTCGGTGGACGATGACGCATTTATCATTCAATTTTTTATCCACTTTTTTACGACGGATTAATGTGCTTTGCTTTAATACGCTACGTCGTCATTAAGTTGTTTTTTCGACTCAAATATTAAAAACATTTTGGGCATTCATTTAGCGTTTAAATTTTACACGATTCTACTAATGATTACTTTAATGACATTAATAATATTTGCTAAAATATTTATGGGTTCGGTGTAGTTTGTGCCATATTTTTTGGGTAATTTC
>DWNR01000120.1:0-25742 GCA_018250455.1 Polygonus leo | reverse complement strand
TATTTTTTTATAATGTGGCATTAGAAAATACATACGACCCTAAATTTTCACCCTTCTAGCATCGACCCCCATTTTTTATAATTATGTTTTTATGGCAGAACAACGTTTGCTGGGACAGCTAGTATTTATATATAAAATAGATGACAATGTATAAAATAGATGTTGACCGGTCGAGCCGTTTTGGAGGAGTTTGGCAACTAACACCGTGACAGGAGAATTTTATATATTAGATTTTAGCAAGTATCTGTTATTCCGGGACGGAAATAGAAGCTACTTTTCGCCCTCTGTCTGTCCGTCTATCCACCCGTATTTCTTTAATTGCCTCCCTATTTAAATTTTAAAACCGGATAAAAGTCTTTTCTATCTTTCACTTAGGTTGCCTAATCTGCTAAAGGCTTTTGAATGAAATTAATGAAATAAATAAAAGTACGTGGGTTCGATTCTCACTTGACTTACTTTTTTAAATCATATTACTAAAGTAGTGTATGTAAAATTATTACACGGCTCAATTCAATTTCATTTTCAGTTAAATTTCATTGTTAGTTAAATAACTATTAGCATTGGATGTATTTTATCTTAATTTTTTCAATTATACTTGTTTTTTTGTATAAAATTCCCTTCTTCCTTTTAGTATATGAGTAATGAGACTCGAAAGAACTAAAATATAAGGGGATTTTTATTTATGATATTAATTATTCATTTAGCGTTTTCGCTACTGGACAACGGGTTCTTTGAGACAACTCGGATAATCCGAACTGATTCTTGTTAAAATCCCTTAAATCTTTTGAATCAGGCCCATAAAGTCAGTCCTGATTAAGCACTGAGCGTTGAATAATTAAAATACCAACATTAACGGCAGGAATTTATTGGTTGTTTTGATTGAATTTCATTTTGCCTTTAGGTTCATTCATTAATTAGACTTAATTTATTACTTACTGACTTTTTCCCTCGTCTTTGGTCGCTTTATTGTATTTTCAGTTGCTTTGTTTTAATTATGGAGATTTAGCTCTAGAAAATAGATTTATTATTGTGTCCTTAATAAATGATGCTTAGGATGCATATATCGTGACGGGCCTGCCCAATTGTAACATTTGCTAATAGTTTAAAATATTGCTAAAATGTAATTTACAAGTTTTACTTTTGAAATCTTGTAATGAAGGTACGACCTACTACGGAGAGTTACCTCGGCCAATTTTTATTTTTCGTAAAGCCTTTCTTGTAATTCTGTGCTTGCTGGCTGGCATGCTTGTGGTTATATTTAAATACTAGGCGACTATGCTAGACCACAAGTAGAACATACATCCTATATGGGCTTGGTCCCATGCCCGTAAGAGGTAGTGACCATTTACCGTCAGGACTGCATGCTTGTTTGCTACTCTCCATATTGAAGAAAAAATGTTAATACTATAGTCACACGATAGGAATGAAAGTTCTTTTCTATGGCTCAAATACGACAGAACAATTCCGACATCGATTTCAATCTTTGAGTGTACCCTACATTGTACATGTATATGTATGAAGTGAATTGTAAAGCACATACTTTAAACAAAACAGTCAATTCTCCTTTCTAATAACGTACCTTTAATCGGCTTCAAATAACGAGCACATGTCTACGGGGAGCGCTAACAATTCAACATTAGACGAACTACACACCCGTTTGCTACATCAATTACGCAAAACAAACAAGAAAGGCGAGCCAAGCCAGCCGATCGGTTAGGGGGTACACGGGCCGGGCTAGAGAAGTTAAATCGCAGCGTCGAACATTTCGCCCGGCGTACGGAGCAGTCGTCGATGACGAGCCGGTTATGTAATGTAAATGTTTACGTATGTACCTCAAACACGTGCCCCGCCACCACGTGCCCCGACCGAGAACACTAGCCTTGTGAATTATTTATTTACGAGGCAACATTTTCACACGCCGGTCGACGAACTCTTGAATGATCTCGGAACGCTTTTACGCCGATTAATCTCGTCTCGTTACATCCTCGGATGACATTGCTCACCCTTTTGTGTGTGCATACAATAATCGCATGCGACGTATGTCTGCATGCGATTATTGTACGCTCACTACTCACCTTCGTTTCGTGTCGTTTACGTTTTAAAGTACATTTTAAATTCTTACCCTTTGTTGTGGCTGTCGTTTTAACTGTATTCAGATCAGATAGACTTTCCAAAATCATTTTGTATCTTAACTGCAGACAGAATTGTTGCATTGAAAAGTTTTGTTAACACTATCGTACAAAGATAGTTTTCCAGATCTGACGTGTTGAGATTTTATGTGCCGTTCCAAGTGTGATACTAGTCTGATACTGAACTGTCACTTATTGTTAAAGACGTTAAAATACCCTTTCTTTAAATAAAACATTGTAAACCAATACAATCATATCCAATGAAACGGAAAAATTGTTGTAACACTAAGAAGTATATAAACGGTTTAAGTAGTAGTAGTTTAATAAAACTGTCATCCCTCAGTCACACACTTATCATACCGTAGTCACTATTAACACAACGTATGAAACGCACCCAAATGCTTTGCACGTACTAGGCCGAGCAAAATCTTTTCAAAAAATAGGCAGATGTATGGGTATATAAAAAAAAATGTAAGTGCGAATTCATGCTACGCCCGCGGTCGTCGGAGCCGAAGCACTCGGTGAGCAATGTGTGTGATTATGCATGTACAAAGCCCTATTTATAGCGGCACATCCTGGAGCGCAGCTCTCGTGCCACTGACCTTGCTCTATTAAATGTGATAGTCGGCATAAATCACGTAATACCGTACGATGTAAGACTGCCCTTGTTTGGTTAGTTATGGGTAAACAATTAACTTGCTATGTCGTTTAATTTTTTTTATCCTGTGAAGGTAGCCAACGAGCATGCAGTCCACCTGATGGTAAATGGTTACTGCCGCCCGTGGACATCAGTAATCATCCCCAAGTATAATCAAATTATACCTAAGTTTTCGTTCATCACTGATGCATTGCTGCCCCTGAGGACTTAAATGTTCGCCTCGTGTATAAGTGTAGCCGCCGCAACCAAGCCTCTCTAAACCGAAATACAATAATTGCTTCACGGAGGATTATGAGGGTGGCGGTCGTACCTCTCCGGTCGAATTACACGAGTACTACCACCTGATAAACCTGATGGTATGTCGTTGATTGGTGTGAAATTCGCGGGGTAATTGCTTTTTGAGTTCTGTTCGCGTCAAACTTGGACATTTTCTGGAGTCTTCAAATATTTTCATCGAATAGTGATCCTGAAATGGTCATTACTATCGCTCTAGGAAGCAACTCCACCTACACTGAGAGTCATACATAAAATGAATGAGAGCGACTCATTCATTTCATGAGAATTATTTATAATTTTATCCATCGCACACAACCGTCGGTCCTCCAAGGTTCGACTTATACCGCAACTTTATAAGGTGTACGTTCTATATATGAAATGAACTTTCCTCAAAGGTATTCCCGGAAGGCTCTGATATGGGGTTCTTTGAAAAAGGCGCAAAAAGAACGCTCCTTCCAAGTCTCCGATATACTGGTCTACAGAAACTCTTGGTGTGGCAAATGTTCACACGAATGCGACGTTGACCACTTTCTATCTGAACACAGTTTATAATGTACACTCAGAAACTTGTACACGTACAGGTAGTAGAACTCATGTAGTTTGACCGGGGAGGTACCACTACCACCCTCATAATCCTCCGTGAAGCAGTTTATTTTGTTTCGGTTTGAAGCGGCGTGGTTGCCGGCTATACTTATATACGAGGCGAAAATATTAGTCCTCAGGGGTAGCAACGCATCTGTAATCAATTTTAGGTATGATTTAATTGTACTTGGGGATGGTTACTGATGTCCATGGGTGGCAGTGGCCACTTACTAACTAAATTACTACACTTAATAACTAAAAACCATTCTAAAAGCATGTCTTTAAACTTCTAAATTATTAATGTTCATATTACAAATGTGAAATTTGGAAATCTCTTCTCTAATTGCTCAACGACTGAAAGAGATAGCAATATATGTAGTTTTACTTAGATTATTCCTTATTTCTCTCTGGACCCTGAAGTCCTTGCGGACGAGGTCGCAAGCAGAAACCTAACGAGCAATAACAACATTTATACAACATCAACCCACTTTGTTTGAAGCTTGGGCTTCACTAAAACCTTCATACTTTCGCTTTGATTTAATTAAATTCGCCAACGTCCCTAACGGCAATTCAATTTGTGCAAGTAACGTTGATTAATTTTAATGGGGCTAGGTCACTGGCACGGGAATCTACGGGAATATTTCAGTGTACGTGTGGTAATGCATGTATGTTTGTTTGTGTGGTATTCACGCGTTTATATTGTATATATACATATGTTTATGTATCTTACATTGGTTAATGTGGTGATTGAAATTTAACTTTTATATAACACCGTGTATCATGTAATCTATATTTTTACTAAGAAATGTCTTGATTATAGTATACTTGACTAGCTGACCCTTCGTTTGCGTCAAATTTTCCCCGTTTATGCAACATTTTTCGTTGATACTCCGTTCCTATTGGTCGTAGCGTGATGTTATATAGGCTTCTTTAATAAAAGAACTATTCAACACAAAAAAAAATCAACTGGAACCAGTAGTTCCTGCGCGTAGATTAGCGCGTTCAAACAAACAAACAAACGATTTAGATTTATATTATTAAATACAGTTTCATTGTCTATAAGTCTATGTTTGTACATAATGTGTTCTGAAACATACGTTTTATAAAATGCATAATTGTATGAAACTTAAAGTGTTTTTGGGCTTTATTTTCCTTATTGGGGCATAATTGTTCACTATAGCTTTTATACAAGGTATTAATTTTCATTTTAATCTATTCATCAAGTTGTGGTTGGTTTTTAGATTTTCATAGTCATTTTTGATACATAAATGTGCCTTACAACACATAACTTTGTGTTTTCATTTTTATGTCATGTTATAACACTTCTACGTAGAATAATTAGTAAAAACTTGGACCTAAATACAGCAACACGTCTATAAGGATAATAATGTGGAATGTTTTCCTTCTTCTTATATGAGATACTAAGAGAACTTCTTTTATAAGACAGATATGTTAACTAACTCTTTACTTCTTTTGTAACTTAGATATTTACGTTTGTGTTTGTATGAGGAGAGTTACGAAAGTGGAAGAAGCTAGGCAAGTATGTCAGAACCTTGCCATTTGGCACTCGATACTCTCTGCCTACCCCGTTAGGGATTTGTCGTGAAGATGTGTGTGTGTGTGTATATTAAGTTCTCATTAAAATGAGTTTGATATATTTATGTTACAGTCGTTTTTTACGGAATTTAAATCGGACATATGGAAGTATGCAAAAAGTGCAATATAAAAACCATTTTGAATTGTAATTAATTTTTCGTGCCTACTTTTCTTACATAGGAAAACTACTACCTCCCAATTTTTGCATGTTTAGTAACATATTGACTTTTTTGTATAAAATAATGAAAAACGAATGAATGCCTCTTTACTTGCATTAAAAGTAAAATAAAAGCAGTTACAAAAAATGTCTCAGTAATTTTAACTAATAGACGGACAAGTCTAAAATAAGCCTCATCGTTTATAACGCTCTTAATGAATCGTGAATGGTGGCGCCGCGGAAGAGCTGGCCGCCTTTATTGATTCATTCATTACTATTAGATGCATTTGTAAATATATCTGTTATAACGTCTACATAGATAATTACATTACTTTGATCTGATTCATGAACCACAATAAAGATTACAGCTGAATTTGTTTCTAGAACTAGTTTATTACTACTAGAGTAACTCTATGTAGACTCTCGTCTTGTTGCAACAAATCTTGTCTCGTATAAACTCTACATGAAAACGAGTTTTACTTAGGCGACTACAAATTGCTCGTTTCATGTAAAATGAAAAGGGTAAATTATTGCTATTGAAAAAATTCTCTACGTTGTAAATGAATAGGTATTGAATGAGAAGATAATTCATTCTAATGTCTGTATAAAACAAATACATCGCGTGTTCACCGTTCCAACTACGTAGAGGCTATCTTGTTTTACAACGTGGATATATGTGTGCTTCTGAAAGCACAAAACAGATACAGCATTTAGATAGAGCCGCCCAGCACGTCCCGACAGCTTCCAACAATAATAATTAATTGACTCGTCCGTTCGTTATCGTGCTTTTATATTGACGTCCCCGAGCGAGCGGGCCGAGCGAGGCGCATTCGGAATGAAATTTCCATAAAAACTTTTGTGCTCCGGCGGACGTTGCGAGCGCACGTTAAAATCGTCCGCTGGCAATAAAACAGCGGCCGGTGCGGCGAGGCGCGACGAGAGGGCCGCGCGTGCGACAGGGACGCCGCGATAGATAATGGACTCTGTACGAAATGAAGAACGCGCCGCTGCGCCGAGCGAGCGAGCCGGGGCACGGCAAAAACATCGGCGCGGTTATCGCGCTCCCCCGCGCCGCGCCCCGCGCCGCCGCCCTCGCCCGAGCGTCGCCGGAGCCTCTCGCGGCCGAGCTAGCCTCGACGGCGGGGGGTCGCGAGTCGCCTCGACGGGCTCCTTCCTTCGCTCCGTCACCCGTGAACTAGTGTGAGCGCGCTGCCTCGCCGCCTCGCCGCCGCGTCGCGTCGTGCCGCGCCGTGCACTCGTTCCCCTTATCTTATTCTTAAAACGCGATTCGGTTTTCACTTCCCTGAGCTCTACATTCGGACTTCGTTCGTACACTCTCCGCGGCTACGAGTTCCGCGCTCCGGTAACGAGTACCGTTGTCCGGCGCAATCGAAAGGGATCACCGATTGATTTATGAACGACGTAACGTTGGCTGCTCAGAAACGGTGAGTACCGGCCGACCGATCACATGGCTCGGTAATTCTGTACGTACAGTGTAACGTGACGTCGAACTCTCAAATTGTTGTTATGAGCTTTTATTGCTTCCATAAAAACTTGCGCAATATTTAGCGCCCTGTCGTTTTGTACGTTAAGCTCAGCGGAGATATCGTGGCGGAGGAGATGAGCGGAGACCGCGTTGTTTTTGTTTTGTTTCTGTGGGTGAAAACGAATTGTTTGCGGGGATTCCGCGCGTTGTTTTATTGTGCGATTACCGCAAACGGCCGTGCTCTATTGACACAGGCGTGCTATTGTTGGCTCTCGAGTGCCGGTGTCGAGGTTGTAGTGTCAAGGTATCTCGCATCTAAGCGCTCATTTGTATATAGAATGCGTATGGGTAAATGGCGTAATGGCTCGTAATAATAGCTATACAGCTGAGGTGCAGTTTAGATAACGGATTGTAAAGTTCAAAGTTGTATTGGTTCTTTCATAATTGCGATCGTTTAACGTGTTTGTTTGTAGTAAGTTGAGGCGTTAGGGTGATAAGAAATATGAGTACCAAAATATATCGTATGACCAACATTTTAGTGTTATTATATGTTTAAATACATGCCGTGCCATGTATAGTTCCCGGTTATACGTATACACGAGGCGAACATCTTAGTCCTCAGGGGTAGTGACGCATCTGTGATCAAACTTAGATATGACTCAATCGTACTTGAGGATGATTACTGATGTCCATGGGCGGCAGTGGCCACTCATCACCCGGACTGCATGCTCGTTTGTTACATTTATGCGATAAAAAAAATCGGTTTGGTTCAAGACTCTACTGGTGTAAATTGAGTAATTGCCCATTAGTCAATGAGAACGATTTAAAGTTATCTTGTTTGTGAGTGCGTAAAACTTAAGTATTGTACACACAAGTAGATACCATCAGAAATACCTTTCCTAAAAATCCTAAGAGAGTTTCCTAAAATCGTCTCTATCTATACTAAAACCCTAATCATTTGACAAATCGCTCATTCGAATTACAAATTAGGTACATTGTTTTTCGACAATCGTGTGGATATGAGGGGTTGTTGAACTTGGGGATTTTTGTTGTATACTCCACAGTGACAAATTTATTCATTAACATTTGAATATAAGTATAATTGCAATTATATTCAGCTTTGCAAAATTTTAATTGTTTTAGCATTTAATTTTTAGCAACGCCGTGTTAAATATGCATTATGTTTACACTCATTTGTGTAATGTTTTAATTGATTATGTCAGTTGATCTATATTATAGGACTGTATTTATAACGATTATACATTGAGATTTAATAAAATTACCAATAAGTAAGGGAAGGTTATTTGGGAACAATGATTCTACGTAAAAAATACATTATTTTTTTTTAAATTTGTCAAAGGTTTCGAGGTATTTAGCATTCAGTATTTTTTTTAATTGCATTAAGTCGGATTATTGAATTTTGTTATATTTTACGTTTCTTTTATACGTCTTATGTCATCATAATGCTGCATAAAAGAACTGTTCATAAAATTCTGGAGAAATACTTAATTTAGCAACTTAAGACTTTTGGTAAAGTGTGGTTAATAATGAAATATTAATGTATTATTATTGTTTTTTCAAATAATATATACCTATATTTGTTCTTTCGCAGGATCTGACCGGTCAGAACAGCAATGACTCGGGTGGCAGCGGCGGCGCCGGCCGCGCTTCCACGCCGCACTTGAGGCCCACGCCGAGCCCCACAGGCTCGAGCGGTTCGCGATCCATGTCACCGGCTGTCGGTAAGTCTATTTCCATTGTACCTAGGCTAGGATATCTATCGGGTATGTGGGCCGAGGGGTCTTCGTTAAGGGTAAAGGCCTCGCGTTACCGAAAATACAAATAATGATTGCTAAACTTAAAAAAAGTTGTCCCCAAAAAAATGAAAGTAGTAACGATTGTTTAATTGAATATAAATTTCGAGGTACCTACCTATGGTATGTTTAACTAATAAAATTGTAGTAATAATTGTGATATCATTGTGGTAATAAACATATATTTAGTAAGTTAGGCAAAAAAGATAGCGTGGCCCGATCATACATTGCCTAGGCCCGGATATGATTAATCCGGTCCTGCACTAGACAATAGATAATACATAATATTACTTAAATGCTGCTTGAACAGTCACTGTGGCTATGACGTTTTTGTTTCAAATGTCTGATATCAAACCTACTTTGACTTTACTAAGAAAATGCAAGACGTTATTATACGATAGTTACATAAAAATATCTGATAGTCACCACAGGACGCAAGTCAGTTACTCGTAACTTATTTCTGAATGTTATATACAATTAACTTTATATATCCAATATCTGGGTTTGTCAAGTATTTTAAAAATATAAGTAGTTAGGTACTTGAGTGTGTACAGGTTTGTAGCTCTTTAAGTTGTATAAGTACCAAAGAAGTATGAAGGGCATTTAACATTTGGACGTCATACTGCACGTCCATATTCAATTTCTAATAAGGCCAAAATCTTAAGACTGAATACACATAAAACAATGAATTTTATCTAGAGGATTATATAAGCCTCTCTCACCAGTTTTCGAAATTACTTTGGATAGATTTAAGCGAATCTGATCCTCTTATCATAGATTAAGTTAAAAAGTAAAGTGAAGTGAAGTTTGAGCCAATCATATACTGCGATCTTGCCTTTTAACGTGAAAATGGGTAATGGTACACGGGTAGTAATGATCGATTACAGATCAACTGCAATATTTTTTCTTCATCTTCTTCTTATTAAAGAAAACTGACGTAAATATCAACGTTAAATTATTACTGTCTCTATTGTGTTTACGAATGAGAAGAACTTACGCCTAGCACACGTAGGGGGTTGGATATTCTTCAAAGTTCATACACGTTTGACAATATCGTGAAGTACTTTGACATATTTTTTATGAAATACGAAATTTTCGTTTACTTTCCAATCATTAGATATGGACAGTTGACTTCTTTTGAATATATAAAAGAAGATGCTTAAGTCTGTAATTAGAATATCTGTGTCATTGCCTGAGGTTGCAGTCCTCATAACTGGTACATCACTGCTACATAGATACCAACTTCTATTTCAACTCTACTACGCGGCAATAAAATCTTATCGGAATTTGGCGAAATAGTTTTTATCATATCGGCCATTAAGTTAGAGGATTATTTCTTTGTACATATGTCCTGTATGTACGTTTAAGGATGAGATCTACATATAATAGTTTATATCTAAAGGTACAAAAGTAAAGCTCAAAAGCAATAAATGAAATAATTATTTTAATACCTAATAACTTATACTACTAACTGTATAAATGTTTCATTATATCTATAAATCTTATAATAAATATAAAAATATGAATTTAAATAATATTTTTATATAATAATCGTTTCTATAAAAAATAGCATCAACAATAATTTTAAGTAATTAGACAATAAACGTGTTACATCAACATTGTACGTAGTTACGAAACACGTGTGTATGTATGTACCATAAAAACTTGACTTTAAAATGCGCTCACTACGCCCAAGACCCGATTTATCGAGCGTGCAGAAACTATGTCCTTTGTATACTTGACAATTCGTTTCCTTATTAAACTAGTAAACCATTCAACCGCCAACCGAAAAAACAAAAGTGACTGACCTGCTAAATTACACTATTATTCTAAGGCCAAATGCATTATTGAGATTGATATTGAAATGTTTGCGTGGAAACATGCTCGTTCGCACACGTTTAGTTCGAGTAAGTTTTTATTACACGTTGAACGTACGAACAATGATTGATCGTCGGTAACGTAGAGATGGCGTCCATTAAGATGGATCATTAAGTAAAAAAAGAAACAAGTGACGATCGAACACGCAGAGTGCCCTTGATCACCTATCGATTAATCCCATAATGCAGTTTCTCTATAATACACGTCGGCGCTGCTATGAGCGATGCATTCTCGATTCACTTGGAAGAGCTTAATTATGGCAATCAATGTGTACTATGTTGCAAAATGAAAACCTCCGACAAACTAGCTAACTCGCCGTTGAATGTTGTTGAAGTCCTTATATAATTTAATGACTTATTGTTTTAAGTCGTGTTACAGGTGTCTTCAGTAATTCTTGTTTCATTTATCTTGTCTTAATTGTCTACTTGAGATATTAATGGCCAGTACGATTCGAGTAAATGTAGAATTAATGGATAGATCATGTCTTAAATCGAATTATAATTTTAATTATTGTATTCCCAGGCATCCAATGAGTCTTGGCAAATAGTGGAGTGTTGATTGTATTGTTATCGTATCATGAAATTGTTTAAAATGTCGGTAATGTGCAGGAGGGACGGGGGCAGTTTTGTCTTTATCGAAATGGAACTTTATCGCGCGGCAATAAGAGCTTATATACTTGTGGAGTAGTTTGTCTCGTCTATAGTTTCGCTAGAGGCGTGTTGATCAGATTCATTGTGCATACTTCGTCACTGGCAGACGCGGGCTTTCCCGACATTGACCCACATAGAGCGGGCGCCCAGAGTACACCGTATTTTGCCCCTTTTGCGGGCGCGAACCACCCCGTCCTCCCACCTTATGTACGAGTGAGGGGTGGTCGCGGTATATAGGGCCTCGTGAAAAACTTACCCCCCCAGTCGGTGCGAGCACGCAAAACAGGACCTTCCACCCCCGAGTGCCGACGCGTCTGTCTTGTATGTGTGCCGGACCGTCGTCGTAAATCACATTTTTCAAGTAAACAAGCAAAAAAAATTGAAATTTTTCGGACTCTTTTCATCCATGTCGACAAAGCATTCACTTTTGAAAGAGTTTTTTTTCATTTGCTTTTGTCTATGGCTTGTCTTATTCGAATTTTACCTAGGACTACTGTTAGTTCATTTTAAGTGTATATCTTTATTTCAGTTTTCTCTTTTAAACATTGAATTCTCTTTTCTTTCATTCAAGTCTACTACCAGTTACGATCCTTCTTTTACGGAAAGATTCAAATAGTTGGACCGGGGAAGTACAGCCTGCACCATCATAACCCATCGTAGCAATTCTTGTGTTACGCTTGAAAGGTATGGTTGCTAAACATACTCGAATACAATGCAAATATTGGAGTAAATACAGCTATGGTCAGCCTTATGTTCGGCTTAAATCCTATATGGGCCATGATTACAGATTCTCAGGGATACTACAGCATGAGATACGCGTCAATGTGCCTAATGTTTCTTCATCATATTAAGATTGTTCCTCTTTATTTTGTTGTTTAGTTGTTGTTGTCTAGTTTGTTTCTTTTTAGCGAAATAGCGTTGAATTTTGAAGCCCATTCCCGTTAATCTTGTCAATGGATACAAAAATGACGTAAAAGTCGGCAAGATAATATTCTAATTGATGGCCAGTGTTTCGCTATGTTATACTAATGTTTAAACTCCTCGTTACATATATTTATCTCGTTACATCTCCATAGATTAGAAGCTTTACTAATTCTAATCGCCATAAGAGGCGCTACAAGAGAATTACGGAATTACTATCTAGTTAAGTGTAAATAAGTTTTACATAAGCTAAGAAAACTCTTAAAAGTATCTATTCTGTTAAGAATTTCCGTCGCAATATCTGTGAGAAATTTCGTCAGGGCATAATTTTGTCTCTCGATTCGGAGATTTATGCAAAGATCTGTAACACCCTTGTAGGGCTTCCCTCGGAATGTCCTTGACGAGTTCATCGACTGAGGTCGCCACATTTTACATCTATTTACCTACCTACTTACCCACTGGTACGGGATTGTTTGTCAAGTATATACGCACCCTAGGTATTCGGTTCCCGGGGTATATTACTACGAGTCCATTCATATTATCCGCTGGGTGGGTTTAAATGGATACCTTTTATCTATGAATGTGTATCGACGTGAAATGTCTGTCTACACTTGTTCGTGGAATCCGAGAGGTTCGATAGATGTGCGTATTTATTACGATAAAAAAGTAAAGTTGCTCATTTAATAAAATAACTTTATCTTTGTTCAATGATTTGTGGTTGAAAACGTAATAGTAGTAACTTTAATTGAGCCGCGATTGTGGCAAACTTGAACTCATTACTTTATTTAAAGTGGTACTTTGTGGTTATTGTTACTTGATTTGTTCCACGTATTTTTAAAAAGCTCGTACCTTTTAAATAAGAACATTCTTTGATAAGGTAGAAACGGGTGTGGATTTAAAAACGACGATCCATAAAGATTTCTACAACTATATAAGTTTTCAAACTTGGAAGTTCAATAGATACGAGTAGATATGAATGGATTATTGCGACGGTTGTATCAGAAGTGGTATTAATGTCATTAGTCATATTTAGTGCCTAGGTGCCCTTTGTATAATTAACTACCATAACATTAAGCCTCTGCAATCCGATTGTTCGTAGGCATTTTGTTTGATAAACCTTTATGCCTTAAGTTGAATTAGACAACCGATATACGTCTAATTAAGATCTAAGATCTCCCGAACTTATGACAAGATAATATTTGATGTCACGTTATTAAATCTTGTTGTATCTTTAATGATATTAAGTACAAATATTTGTTGGTGTCTATTAAACCAAATGAAATTATTTTTAATGACATTGAATGTTTTGGACCAACCCAAATTAAATTTTGACTTACTAGCTTGGCTTAGCCCCCTTTCGTTCACATTGTTTGATAAACATTTTTTTGGAATTCTAGATTTTGGATCCAAGATTCATTGTTACTTTTGTCATATGCGTATTCAAAATTCATCTCTCGCTTTTCGATCAAATTGACCATTTTAAAAGGGTTAGGTTCAAGCAAGACCAAAGCATTCGAAATAAATGGCCAGTGAAATTAAATCGGCTAGAATTTGTAATTGGTTTTTAGTCTGACAACACGGTGCCATTGTTTTATTTCACGCTAAATCTTTTCCATAATAGAAATAGCTCGCCGATCGTAAAGTAAATTTAATGCGAGACACGAACGGAATCTTTTACTTCCAATATTTAAGGCATTTCGTTCGAATTGCTTTCATTTCACGTAATTATTACGCCTCGTGACAGGCGTGCCTTATAAAGGGTTTGTTATTTCATCGCGGAGTGACTGTAACGAACCATCGGCCGAACTGTGCCGCAAAAGCAATCGTGTTTTGTTAGCGACGCCGATTGCCGAACATGGCTTTCTCAAAACATCGGGCTCCAAGACTGGGCGAGTGGCGACTGTGCCGCCGCCGCACTCGAATACCGGTTATGTGACCGCAATACACCTCCACTCCGATGCCTGTATACTTTACACCCGAAGCCCCAAACGCGTTCCATTGCGCGCTGTCCACACGCAACGACTTCGTGCCACGAGTTATAACAAGCGGTGAACTCATAGTGGGACATAGATTGTCGCCGAGACCCAGCTAGTTGGTAGTAGTTAAACACGACCGTATGACGTCAACCATTCGGCTCGTCGGGCTTCTCGGCTCTGACAAACATCCAGTGAATATATGAAGTCTCTCATTGGAAAATTATACGAAACGCTCGAGGAAAAAACTTACGCGAACAAGTGAGAATGTTGAATGATAAAACTTCGATAATATTTTCGTCGATGTGCACTATCGCTTTGATATACCAGGAATTTAGGAAAGAAATAAAATAATAGATATTTAACTCATATTCTTGTTAGTATGGTATATTTTACACGCGTTTTTATGCTATCTTGATATTGAGTCTGTAGTGATTTAACTTGAAGTAATAATATTGTAATATTGTTTTGTGTTTACGTAATGTAACATTTATTTACAACATTACTGAACCTATTCTAAAAATTTATGGGTAATAAATTTGAAAATGCAAACGTAAAATCGTTTCGTTAAGTATAATATTTTAGTAAGCTAATAAGTCATTATTATTTATCGTCATTTATTTCTCTGTATTAGAGATAATCGTATGATCCAAATGACTTTTCCTCTTATGCATTTAACGTATTGCCTACTCTAATGCCTCTATGAAATTTACTATGACATTAATAAGAATAATAATATACATAAATTCATATGACGTTTATTTCATTTACTACTTACATAAATGTAAATGACATGTGGACACTCACTACTTACTCTTATTGATAAAGTGACTTATGACAAAATATCACAGTAAGTAGTAGAAGTTAATTACTTACATGTTAATTAAAATTGTATGTGTAAATATGGTACATCTATTTGTAAACTTAGATTTGGTATTTTACGTAAAATTCCTCGTAGAGTGAGTAGTTTTGTGTTGGGTTTATGAAATTATCATAATACATTTTAAGTTAAGCAAGCAAATTCATAGACAAATTTTAGGAGGTCGTCTCGTTATTGTTATAGGTGTCATAATTCGAAATATGTTAAGTAGGTTATGCACAATTCATTAATTCTTTTATTTATAGTAAAGTTTTCCGACCAAAATAAAGTAATTCATTATTTATAGGTGTAACGTATCAGGTGTGGCAAGTTTTTAGTCAACTTTTTTAGTTAGTAAACTGTCCTAGTTTGTCAAGCGGCTTTTCGCAATTGAATTTCGGAGTATGTACATACAAATAGTTTTACCTAAATCCAATGACGAACACGCTTTATGTGGAAACGTTAAGCCGCTGGATAGATAATAAATTGTTATAGCGGATGGTAAATAAAGTCCTATTTGACTAACGCATTGTGCCCGTTTCCAAACGCTACGGTAGGTGGTAGCAGCCAGCGCGCGAACCAGCGTCGTTATTTGAACACAATGCGGCCGCCCGCAATACCGCAACACGACGACTTCGAAGGTGAATTGCGTATTGTTCGCCGCCCGCATGCAACGTGACTTTCGAATATCACTTTAATATTTGACGAATAAGGTTTCTTTTGCTCAACGTTCGCGCGCCGAGCCCAACCGTTAAAATTGCACCTTATTACCGTCGCGTTGAGTCCTATTCACATTAACGCGGGTTAAAATCGCGTTGTGTACGAACGCTAAAAGCATTTCGCAGTCGTCCGTCGTGCGTATCGACGTTCGAGCGGTGGAATGCCATCAACAAAGATAAGGCCTACCTACAGCCGCACGGCCGTCGTGCTCGTGTATGTACATCGGGCTCGGCCGAGTCGAATCGAATGGAATCGAGTTTAGACGGCCTGACCGAGTCCAAAGCTAATCATTCCAGCTGCGATAACTGAAACGGTTTTGACGCGATCCTCGACTGAATTTGGTCTATGTAATCCTTTATACTTGTTTCATAAATAAATTTAAATACTTGCTGTATTTAAGATGTTTTGGGTGTATAATAATTATTCACGAAAAAGCTATTTCATGTAGGATTGATTGGGTAAAATTTAAGTCAAAAAGTGTGATTGTATGTTCGTTAACATTGAATATGATTATTTCTAACATTTACGAAAACTGGAGATAACCCTGTTAGCGGTTTAATTCAGTTTCTAGAAAATGTACTCCACATTGTTGACGGTGATGTATAAATTTACGTCTTTTAGAAAGATTTATGTATATATATTGAGGTTATTCACAGTATTGAATTGTTAAACTAACCCTTCCTTATAAATATCTGAATTTCGTAATAAAAAAATTACCGGAGAAGTTCATAATAGATGTTATATCACAAAACATTTTTAGACTTGTCAGCAGTGTTACTTTTGAATGCTTCAGTTGCTCCAAAAATAAAAATGTCGAGCTTGTAGGAAGTTAAATTCAAGTATTTGTATAAATATGTTTCACATAATCATTAATAAAGTAAAATTTAGGTCATTAACATTTAAATTAAGTCAAGAAAGCTTAATTCATAGCAGATTTATTTGAACTGTTAGCATTTAAACAATTATTTTCATGCAGTAAATATAAAGTAAGTGCTTAAACCCCGTATCAAACTTTTAAACCTTTGACTTCCTGGTTTATTTCGGAAAGCTGCGATTCTAAGTTGCTTCAATTAACTATTTGGTTTAGTTCGAAAATTGATAAATATTAATTTAACGGTAGATATAGAAACAGCATCATGAGCGGTACTTTTTCTTCTAAAATGAAAATCTAGAAGAATCTTTCGAATCGAAATATCATTTTTGGAGGGGTCTATAAGATGTAAATTAGAAAGTTTTTGAGAGATTGCCCAGGAAGATAGTCATATCCGGCTAACTACACGTTGGAATTGAAATTTAATTGCATGGACTTCACTTAATCGATTATAAGAGTCTAGTAGAATTTGAGTCGTGGCAAAATAAATAACAAAATATGATACTTTCTTCAATTACAACTTTACACTAGAACAGAAATAACATAGACACACGCAAAGACAAATACAGAAATACCCAGACTTAAAAAGAAACAAAAAAAACACAGTTCACATTTCTGCCTGGCCAAAAATCGAACCTACAGTCCTCGGTTACTTCCGTTACGATGACCGCTGGGCTACGCAGTTCGTCAATATTTGGAGAAAAGTGGAGAGAAAAGGAGCAGTGTACGGAGGTTCATTGTAGTTAAACAAAGTAATCCGACAATGATATGCCATCTCGTTTTCATAAGTGGTAGGTTTTGTAATACATGTTAAACAAGGAACTCTCTCGGGATACCTTAGATGGATTTGTCCTGGCTGATTTCGCTCTTATTGGTCATTGGCCATTAATTGGATCAAGCTATCAATTGTGAGGAAGCTTTAAAGAGCACTGCAACATTAATTTGTCAATGAGAAGTTTATAAATAGAACAAACAAAATTGTATCAGTATTTTCCATTCGGATTTACGTAACGATACATGTAAGTGTTGTAAATGGCTCTACCTCGTGTAATGAAAGTCGATGTTCGCACGCACAGAATTCGTGAATGTCTCGCAAACGACCCAATAAATCCTCTGTTTTCCACTGTATCAAAATGTAAATCCATCCAGTCAGTTTTGGCGCGACTAATTTCTCTAACGAAATTTATGGATAGTCATCCATTAAGAGGGAGCCTAGTCCCTTTCGCCTTTACAAACGGGCAAACCGCGGGGTGATCTATAGGCGGTTGTGTGCTTATATTTATCGTCACAAGTGCCTATCAGCCGCCACGTGCCTCGTGTCCTTGGCAGGTCAACGACCCCGATTGAAAACAACATAAAAAAGAAGAACTAAACTCTTTTTGCTCGCATCCCGTCGTAATGTTTGTTTTGATCGTTTTCACGTAAACGATCCTTCTCGTGGCACGTCGATTTTTTTCCCTCCAAGCGAGGATCGATGAGGTCGTCCTTATTATTTATGATGTTCTTTCACGTCTACACGTCTTTGGGTGTGCTTGGCCCGTGTTGGGATATTCTCGTACTAAAAATAAATATACCCCTCGAACGGAGAGTGGATTGTTAAGTAATTAAGTGGTGTCGCGAATATGTGCGATTGGTCATTGTATTTGTTAATTGATATTTACTGCCTATCGAATATATTATTATTGTCGTTTTATTATTTACCGTTTATCATTTGTTTGGACTAAATAGAATTAAAGTGAAATAAGTTTAGTATTACATGAGGTGTAGCAGTTAGAAATTACTGTGGTAAGTACAATAATAGTTAGTTTTTACAACTGCTTCTTTGTTTTTTAATATGTACTATATAAATTATGCAATCCATGCTACCTAGTAGATATGTCAATTAATTAATAAAATCCAGAACACAGTACAAATAGACGTGGAAGTATCGTTCTGTAGAATCTCTGAAGAGTCAGTCTCGGTCTTTTAAGTTTAAAGTTTGTTGGACGTTGTAAATGTGAATGAAAGGGAAAGTCTGTTTACAAAATAAAGGTAACAAAGATTAGGTAATCGAACAAAGGCACGTTTTAAAAAGTGGGACCTGTTGAGTTGCGGTTACGTCCGCTGGCCAGCGCCTAATTGTATTCAGATTGCGGTGGAAAAGTGATAAATCTCGGAGAGTCAAGGTCAACGGAGGGTTCGACATCCCATTCACCCCGTTCCCACCCTTGGCTAATGGCACGGACGTTCTTTGCCAACCCCGGTTGCGACTTACACGCTCGTTAAAACGTTTATTGCCTACACCGCCCGCGCGAAACACTTGTTTTCGTGTGTAGTCGGATTTATGCGGACGGAATGACAGAGGTTGTTGTTATTCTTCTCGAATAGGTTTTACGCTGACCCAAGCAACTACAGTTTAGACATTTGCATATTTCCCACTTGATGTACATATTAATTTTTTCGGGTGGTATTATCATAGTTATTTAGATTAAGAATCGAATGATTCAG
This sequence comes from Polygonus leo, assembly GCA_018250455.1. Lineage (NCBI taxonomy): Eukaryota > Metazoa > Arthropoda > Insecta > Lepidoptera > Hesperiidae > Polygonus > Polygonus leo. Next base: position 6,685 of record DWNR01000120.1, on the reverse strand, counting down.
TTATTCACGAATTGTAATAATTTAATGAAAAAAAAAAAAACATTTTGTACTTTGTCCATAATTAATGTTGTCATTAACTAATGTTGCAAATGTCTATAGACAACGGTGACCACATTCCATCAGGTGGCCTGTCTGTCTTGTCGATTAGTTATGGGTATAAAACACGTTTTTCTTACTCCTTAGAGTTACTGAACCTCCACGAGTTTATTTTTGTAGTTTTACGACGCGAACCTGCCTATTAGGACAAATATATGGTAAACAAGATAAAATTGATATTTTCAAAATTGAAAAATATGTCGAAATCCACGTTAAATAACACCGGGACAACACAAACATGGGCCGTTATGGAATCGTGTTGATTCAGTGCTCGGCGGCGGGTGTGTGAATTTGATCGGTCTGCTATTTCATAGTGACGAAACGTGCTCCAAACGAAAACATCGCATCGTTGACAAACGACACTGCCATACGGGCGTATTATCTTTTCGTCGTGCCTATACAATGAGGCCTGTACATATTGGTGCTTGAAAATAATTTCAAACTAGTGATGATCCGTTGAAACCCTTTTCATCCTTATGGCCTTGCGAATAAAGTTGTTTATAAAGTGCAAGTAAGTTTTGCCCTTTTTGGTTCTCTGTCTAAAATGTAAAAGTCCTTTAATTGTTTGAATACCGTTGCTGTACAATTGCCTATGAAAAGAGAGGTATCCGTAGACTCTTAGTAGGGTTACTGATTAATAATTTAATATTCATAAATTAAAATGAATCTGAACTGAAACAGTTACACAAAAATGATTTTCTATAGAAGTCACTATTAACAATGGCTGACAGTAAAATCATAAATCGAGACAATTTTACTTATGAACTACATTGTTTCGCATAACATGCTGTATTTTATGAGATTTTAACCGTATCGGATGTTAATGAAATAAGTGTCCCAATTTAAATTTAATGCATTGCTCTGAAAGGTTATAGTTTATGTAATATCAAAAAGCATTGCATGAAAGCGATGGAAGATTATTTCTTTAATTTAATTTGCCTTGTTCAATTTTCCTTCTGTGCTCATTTTACCTTTAAATTCTCTGATATGGATTTAAATATCGTAGAACGGTAGCCTAGTGCATGAGTGTATAAAAATCCACGTTCATTTTTAATATATGTTTATTTTTTCGTTTGCATATTCGAATGCCAACGCAGCTTTTCACATGACTGCATCCGTAGTATATCGATCTTAAAAAGCATTTACGATTCGAAGTTATCCTACAGTTATGAATGAATTACGTTTTACGCAGGTACACTATACATGGCGGAGTTAACAGAAAAATCCATTTATTTCGTACTATTTCGCTAAAAACTTTGTGTGAGTTTTAGAAGTCGAAAACTACGATTTAGTTAGTACGCGCTACTAACCGTGTGTACGCGCCTTTATACAGCCCGGTACGTTTAGGGGCAAACCACTTATGGAGTGCTGAGTAAATACTCTTGTTTTTGGTGTTATTTTTATGCATTCTAAACGTAAACCGAGAAGTGGTTGCCTAGTTTGCATTTGTTTTAGTTTATAAGTAACGTTGGACTAGTATTATAACCCGTCCATTTAATATATACGAGTATGGCAAGCGCTCGTCATGTGGATTCATTTAATTATATGTGTGTTTGTATCGTTTTATTTATAATTTTTAGGAAATTATCAATACTTGAAAATAAACAATCTCTTATTTTGTTTTTCTTTGTTATTGCCATTTTTTAGACTTATCCTATCCCTTATCATCTTTGTTGCAAATGAAAATTAGGCGTGTTAAAAACATTTTTATATTCGTATCATGGACATCGAAACAGATGACAAAGACAGGGAGATCGAAATTATATATTTTGGTTCACTACCCATATCGAATGAACTGTACATTTAAATAATTTTCCCTTACAAGTTTCGACAACTTTTTTTTTAATTCGTCAGCTATAAGCAATCATTGCTTTAGCTTCTTCTGAATTCTTTGTTACTTTGTATATACCATATCACACTTCAGAAAAAAATACGCCAACCGAATGACACATAAATTAGAAATTATAATAAATTTAATATTGGCAACGACTTGACGTCAGATGGGCACTAGGTTTGATTTGTACATGAATAGCACAAAAAAACCACATCCATTTAAACAAATAAACGTCGTTTCGGTACGTACGTGCGCTGTACGCGGTGATCAATTTAAATGGGTCGGCAAACACTCGTCGGTGTGACGCCGCCCGCAGCTTGCGGCCTAGGGCTGGCGTGGAGTTTTGGTAACTGTAATGCAGGCATAGTGAATGAAAATAAAATAAAATTGTGTTAATATCACATGTAAAGTACTGCAGGAAGTGGTAGCAGTAGCAGCAGTAGTAGAAACGGCAGTTAAATATCTGTTAAGAAAAGAAAATGAAATTATGTTAAAACCGAATGTACTGAAATGAAAGCGAAGTAGATTAATAAAAAATGAAGAGGTAGGTTTTCTTGGATGTATTATAAGCAGTAGTAGCAGCAGTAATGTTCCTGGGGTCGACTTCAGGGTCCACCGGAGTTACTCAATTGTTATTTTTGTAGTTGAGTTAGGGTTAAATAGAGTTTGACTAAAAATATCCAAGGGCAACAATAATCATCAGGTGGATTGATAACAATTTCCCTCGCTACTTATATAATATCATATATTCTTTTATTTAAAATCAATTCGAGGTTTATTACCACTTGTAATCTAAAAAACTGTTTTCCATTTTTTTGTGTTGAATATCTTATTCTTAGATTAAATCATCTCAATTTCTATACACAATTCACATGTATTTTTGGTCTAACCGTATTTTTTTGTCCTATAAAAGAAATATCATTGGTTTTCCGTACACGACCGAGCAGCGACAGCAACCCTAAGTCCACCTCAACTAGGCCGGTCTTGTTAACGCCATTGTCGTCGTACGTTCTGTTTACACTGGCAACACCAACGCCGCTAGAACGCAACTCGGGCCTGTTCGCTCGGAATTAAATATTCAAACTGTTTGCGTTCGTGTGTACCTGATTTAATGCGGGTCACCGTGGCTGTGGGTTGTAGGGCCGGCCCGTCAGATACTTGTAATCTTAGATAAGCTGTCAGAGGTTGCTGCTTGGTAGTTTTGCAACAAAACAAGGCGTCAATTTGCTCGCTGGGAACATTTATGTATGACACTTGGATTAATGGGCAGATTGTGTAATTATCGAACTACAAATCATGGGTTCTTTTGTTAAGCAGAAACCCTAAAGACGAGAAACGCAAAAGAGGCATGGCGAATGAATAATTAGAAAGGAAAGAATAATAGTATTCAGGCATGCACGAGTTACTTAAACAAGGATTGAGTATCAATAGATCCTGGTTGTGCTGTTGACTCTGTAAGCAAACTAATAAAATTAGTCTTGCATAAATAGACAGCTTCGTTCTTTAGCTTAGTAAGCTGGAGTCGAGCGTCTTGTAAACAACTTTGTTTTGTGTAAACGGCAAACAGCATTGTCCCAAGACAGAATATTACGAGTACAATCTTGCTATCTTAGCATGAGACACTCGTCTCGTGTACACTCGGCATTGCAGATTTATAGTTGACCATCAATCAAGATGGCGGTGCAATTTCCACTCATTGCCGGCCACGGAACACTAGTTTGTGGTGTAGGCTTCGTATAGCGAGCAGTGTTGGGTGCGGTGTGATCGTATTATGCTCGGAATGTGTCGGGCTACCGGCCGTACGTGGCTCGCCGCACATAACTCTGCCCCGCGTTACCGCATTCTCGATACATGATATTGATACCGTGCACGGTGACTGCGTGTCGCTCCGTTATGACTAAGCCGGGAAATTCAGGAAATGGCGAATGTCTTCGCTTAACCTGTTGCGCCGCCGCCGCCGAGATACCGACAATTTTAAGTGGCAGCCGCTCGGATGAATCACCCACTTTTGCCTTGCACGTTGCTCGGAAGAAATTATACCGAGTTACGTTCCAACTAACTGTAGGTACGTACGTGCCCGTAGCTGTAGGAATTGTTCGCGCGCTTAAGTCCTACACTGACAATTAGATTCGCGGTTTACGAGACAGTTCTTTTTCAATGCTCCAGTCTAAGATATATTGTATATTTAGTTAATTGTACAAACTACACAGTTATTCAGTGTATCTAATATTTGCTTTGCTGCGTTGATTAAAGTGCAAACGTAAACCTTTGCTTTTGTCCGACACTGAACCGATAAGCTTCTGAAATTGGAAACGTCATGTCCAATTTGCAATTCAATTTTCAATATAACGCGGTCATTACTCGTCGATCGTGAAGTCAATACCGAGAAACACGAAGTGGATTTGGTACTAGCGAGGTGGGAAAGTAAAGACCTCGGCGGAGTAAACGAGGCGGGCCGCGCGGTGACGGGCGGTGCCCTTGACAGAGCTGGTTACGCACCACGACTGCCGCCTTGTCCAACTGCGTTGACCACTCTCATTACCACCTATTAAATATGCATTCGTCGCCGTCGCACGCTTAATCACCCTCCTTGTACCCGTTCGCATTTATGCCGCTATTGATATTTAAATGACATTTCACTGAATATATTTTGAAGGTAGATACGCAACGGTACATTGCAGATTAATCGGCTGATTCGATTTCGTTTTGTTAGTATTTTTGGAATATGCATGATTTGTAATTTGCGATAGCAATTCTGATTAATAGGTTTTACGTACGTTTTATTTATATTAGTCTAATTTTAGTAAACTGTTTTCGAATGATAAATTAATATTCATCTGAGGCAGAAATAGTAGATTAAATTAGTAGAATGACATTTACAAACAGACATTTATAAATAGATTGAGTAGATAATATAAATGTTTTACTCTGTTTGGTATTCGCTACACATTGTTGTTTAAAAAGTAACAAGTATTGCAGTATAGCAAGTAGTGTCCATTAAACTAAGTTTCTTCACCTGGTATCACTCGTCGAAGGAAAAGTTTGATATTATAAAAACATTAATAGTAACTCATCTTCTTCTTGATTGCCCAAAGTGTTAAGAATGAATATGCAACTTTGTGCTAATTTCTACTTGTTCCGTTATTCGCATCTCTAAGGTTGTATCAAACACTGACATGACACTTGCGTATTGGTCGTGACCATCAAACGGTCACGAGCCATTTTTGAGTCCACATCCAAGTCGGGACGACACCGTTACTGTGTTTCTGTAGTCATTACTGGTCGCCGTAAACAAATAGACATATTTTATATAGGTGGGCGAGTATGGTACAACGCTGTTATCTATGATTCACCGGCGCCCCGCAGTCTGCGGCCCGTCTGATCGCCGACACAATATAATGCCTCGATAATAGCCCAGTGATGAAGATTAAAGAGACGCCCTCGCCACTCGTCGCCCGCACTTTAATAACCAAACGAGTGTTCGTCTTCGTGACTGCAGGTGCGACACTTCGAGCACACCCAGTAGATTTCTAGTCCTATCAGCGTGATAGTAGACAGTATTACGTTTCGCGTAATACTAACATAACTGCATAAGTGAGTCCAAATCGACCTACATAAAAGCTGCAATACCACTTTCGTCGTCGCAAATCACTGCCGTTCGTATCTCGGCCTCGGTCAATGTGTTGCGTGCATGTCGTATGCACATATACGGACGCAATAAAGTGCAGTGAGAATTCGCAGGCGAGCGGTGTGTATGCGGCTCACGTGCCATCGGAAAACGAAAGTGATCGGGTGCGTCTCCCGCCCTCTCGATTGATGCGCGCCCGGCTTAGGCGAGCCCTCGTTAACTGTATTATTCAAATTGTGTGTGCGAGGAAGAGCGCCGAGCTTCCCCGCTCGGATCGATCACACACAACGGCACACGGAAACATTTGCCGCTTGCACTCTCGAATACAATTTAATTCAAGTGCCGGCTCTACTACGTTTTGCATAGCTAAGGCCATCGCACCCCTTTATTCACAAATCTGGCTGTGTAACCGCTTGCCACGTTTCAAGTTTCTGGTGCACACGTAATGTCTTTTGATCCTCCCGATCTTCCTAAATATTTAACTGTCAGCAAATAGTTGAGAATTTGTTGATTTAATTTGTATTATACCTCGATTTGAAATAAGGAACAGTATTTTTTTTTGTTACTTTTTTTGAAAGGTTAAACATGTTACAATGTAATACTGCAAACTATTACTGTGGAAGTATTCGTAATAAATAAGATGTGCCATAATTGTGCAGTCTTACCTCGTTCAAATTTAATCATAGAATCACAAATCACGTACTTGTTTGAAATGCCGATAAATACCAGTCAGAGACGTACATGGCAGATCAACATAGATCTAAGAGATAAAATTGCAATTTCAGATTAGGTTGAGTTTATCTATGATTTTAAAGCTTATTTATACAACGCTTTCGCTTTGTGCTACTATAATGATTGAATGGATTTTAAAATAAACACTCGACTTTTTGTTCTACTTAAAATTCTGACATTTAAGAAATAAATCATAAAAAGACGTCGTGTTACATACGTAACAAGTACAATCGAGAGTCAACTTTTCTGTAGTCGATCAAAAAGTATGTATGTTAATAACATGTAAGTAACACAACGTTTGTCTATATTGCAGGCACGCAGAACGTACCGATGCCACCGCGGCCGTCGTCGTCGCTGTCGGACGGCAGCGGGCCGACGTCGCGGCCGGGCGGGCC